>CAWUFW010020849.1:0-138857 GCA_963921515.1 Calotriton arnoldi
CTCTCATGAGAGGATTCCCTCCTGTGAGAAGAAACAGAGCTCCCTATTGAGGTGCCAGAGTGGTTAGACTCCTGAGAAGGAGACCTAGACTTTCTGAGCACACTCATAATCCTTCCTGGGGGACAAAGGTGTGGTTCTCTAGATCCTCATCTTCATCTTCCCCAGAAGGGATTGGGTTCTCCAGGTCAGGGTCATTGTCACCCTCCTGGTCAGTTTCAGAGGGGGGGCTGGGGGTAGTAGTACTCCTGGCCCCTTCCTCATCTGCTGGCCCACCCTCTGCTCCTACCCCTTCAGTCTCTGAAGACTTACTAAGATCATAAGCCACCAACAACTCCTGGAGGTGTTGGGTGGTGGGACTTTGGCCTGTCCTTAATTTCCTCACGTTACACAAAGCTCTCAGTTCCAAGAATGGGAGTGTGTCATACTTGGAGGGGGAAGCTCAATGGCTTCCTGCAGGGCATCTTTGGATCCTGCTTTTAAAGACATTACTAGTGTGGTGTGGTGTATGCACTACCTACTCTAGTGTGGCCTACTAAACTCTCTTGAGTTGTAGAAAGGGTTGTGCTATCCCTTAACACACAACTCTAAGTTCAGTAGAACTTACTGATATTCTAAGCTTAAATTATATGTACCTTAGGTACCTTTAGTGGTTTTCAGTTGATCAATTCAATTGAGATTATCTGGTAAAACAATAGCAAGCTGGAATCCCACACGCTGCACACCAATGTGAGAAGTTGGCCTGGCATATGCTGTCCACTAATTATAGTGGGCACCTTGCACCAGTCCAAATCGACTCTTATGGTAGGTAGGTTAAAGACAACCTTATTGAAAGCTATCCTAGTGGTAGCTATGGAGAGCAGCCTTCAGGCTAAGTCTTGAAGGAATGTAAAGCAGCTTGTTTTACCAGTCTATAATCTCTTGAGTGACCAAATGAAAGAGCACCACACCAGGTATATATTCAAAATATATGTATTTATTACTAAACACACCCCTCTAGTCTCTTTATGAGGCTAGAGTTCGAAGTACATAGGTTATAAGATCTTAAATCACAGTAATAGCACAAATACACGTTTGGGCCCTAGGGGCGTACCAAACCATATACCAATAAAGTGGTATGCGAACCACGACTGAACTAGACACTAGGCCTAGAGCCTCTAGAAGTGCTTGGACCACAAGGAACCACCCAAGGTAGTGACACAGGGGACCCACGGGAGACGCGTGCAGTGTAAATACACAACCGCGATACGCCGTTAACTTCTATGGAGAAAGTCGGGATCGGGAAAATAGAGGAAAGGGACACTTAAAAGAGGACTAGGACAAAACCCTTTGAGATCTAGGACTTTGAAGAGTCTCTACCCACGGGAGCACCGGAGTACTCGTGTTACCTCACCCAGGGAAGCCGGGTGCATAGGTGTCTTTCGGGGTCGGGTTTCGTCGTCGGTTCTTATGGCGATCTGCTGCAAAGTGCTGCTGGCGACCAGGAGAAAAGTGTCCGGGTGGATCCAAGAGTGGATCGGAGTTCTGAAGAACCTGAAAGCAGAGGGGACAGAGTCTGGGTCACTAGCCAGTGACCAGGAAGGCGATGGACAGATGCCCACCGATGTCGAGTGCTTCAGTTTCGATGACGGTCGTCTTGACTCTTCAGCCACGAGGTCCGGGAGGCGTTGTCGGCGACCAGGAGCAGGATTCGGGCTGTTGCTCAATGTCTGTCGAGTGCAGAGGTGTCGGCGACCAGATTGGACCCAACAAGCCTTGGCAACGGCAAGTCTCGAGTAAGATGTAGATCGTCGATGATGCAGACCAGCAAGGTCTGGGGAACTCACCCAGCGAGGGTAAGTGAGGGCAGGCCTGGAGCAACCAGACTGCCAAGTAAAGAAAAGATTGGCCTTCGTTAAGGGCTACTAGCCAACGGGCTAGTGACCGCGAAGGAGCCTCGTGACGCCGCACGTGGAGCTGGCTTACAGGACACTCGTGGAGTGGGGGCCAGTGATCTTCGGTGCAGGTGGTGCTGGAGGCTAGGGCTACTCAGAGCCCAAAGCACGACTTCTTGGGAGACCCAGAAGATGGTGCACTTGCAAGTGTGCTCGGTGTCCAGGGGTCACGGTCTCAAGTCACCCACGATAGCCACGGGCCTCAGCTTTGCTGGGGACTCAGGGTAGCCTCGGGGAAGTCTGAGAATCCACCTCTGGTGATGCGATGACTTCGGCGTCCGACGGGAGCTTCAGTGATGCGAACCGGACAGATGCTTCTTTGGTGCCTGCCAAGCAGGGGAGTCACTCCTTGACCCCAAGGGAGATTCTTCAGTCCTCTAATCTTGTCGTAGAGCGTCGAAGGTCCAGGATTCCGTGTCAGAGTTTCGTCCAGGTATAATCTAAAGTCCTAAGGACTGGGTTCCTACCTTTATTCTAAAAATAGGGGATGGACTACTCTGTGGCCCCACCTATGGGTGGGTCAGGGCAGAGGGGTGGCTACACCCCTTTCCCCAGTTCACGCCAAAGCAGGGGCTGCAAGCCCCTGATCCGGTTTGAACTGGGGTATGCACAGGGACACCAAATGTGCCCCCAGTGCAGGACTTCAAAGCACCCGAAAGTGCTCCCGCCCAGCCCCAATACACATTGTCCTGTCTGGGGAGGTGGTCACACCTCCCTGGGACAGGAAGCCTATTGTCCAGGCCTCCCCTGCCGGAGTTTCGTCCAGCAGCAGGAGGCCAGACTCGTGTCTGTGGCAGCAGCATCCATTTTGTGATGCCAGGGCTCTGGAAAGAAGTTACCGGACTCGTCAGAGTTAACATGCCTTTCCCTCTAGAAGGGTGGAATGCTACCCCCGCCGCCAGGATTGGCGGGGGGTAGTATTCCAAGATGTTTGACACCAAACACGACATGTTTAGGTGCAGCCATTCCATAGTTAGCATTTTACCGCGAGGATATAATGCGTTTAAGAGTATATGGTCAGGCTGCACTACAAACAGCATCAGAGATGGTCTCCGAACGCTGCAGAGGGGCCCTGCTCATGCAGGGGCACCCTCTCACATAGGAACCATGCACTCTGCCTTTAGGATTGATAAGGCCTGCCTTAGGAGTGACTTATAGGTTTATATGTGTGTATGCATTTAGTGATATAGGTAACCTATACCACAGCAAGGGGTGCATGCACCACCTTACCCAGGCTGCAGTAGCAGACCTGTGGTGCCAGTTTGGATGGCCTACCAGGGGTGGCATAATACATGCTGCAGCCCCTGGCAGGCCTCTGAGGTACCTCTGCCCTTGGTACATAGTATACCATATACTAGGGACTTACAAGGGCACTCCAGATCCCAATCAGTGATGTGCCTAAGGCACATGGAGACCCTTTTAAAGAGGAAACAGCTAGGCTGGGGTTCTGAATAGCAGGGCCCCAGCCAGACTAATGTCGAAAACCAGTGAAGTATCAGCAAAAAGTGGGGGTACCCCTGTGAAGCAGATCCTACTCTCCTACAACTGCACTGCCCTAAACCCTGAAACACCACCCCTTCACGACCCCCTACACTGCCTGAACACCACTGCACTGCCCTAAACCCTGAAACACCACCCCAGCACGACCCCCTACACTGCCCGAACACCACTGCACTGCCCTAAACCCTGAAACACTACCCCCAGCAAGACCCCCTACACTGCCCAAACACCACTGCACTGCCCTAAACCCTGAAACATCACCCCCAGCAAGACCCCCGACACTGCCCGAACACCACTGCCCTAAACCCTGAAACACCACCCGCAGCATGACCCCCTACACTGCCCGAACACCACTGCACTGCCCTAAACCCTGAAACACCAGCCCCAGCACAACCCCCTACACTGCCCGAACACCACTGCACTGCCCTAAACCGTGAAACACCAGCCTCAGCACGACCCCCTACACTGCCTGAACACCACTGCACTGCCCTAAACCCTGAAACACCACTCCCAGCACGACCCCCTACACTGCCCGAACACCACTGCACTGCCCTAAACCCTGAAACACCACCCCCTGCACGACCCCCTACACTGCCCGAACACTACTGCACTGCCCTAACCCTGAAACACCATCCCCAGCACGACCCCCTACACTGCACGAACACCAGTGCACTGCCCTAAACCCTGAAACACTACCCCCAGCAAGACCCCCTACACTGCCCGAACACGACTGCACTGCCCTAAACCCTGAAACATCACCCCCAGCAAGACCCCCTACACTGCCCGAACACCACTGCCCTAAACCCTGAAACACCACCCCCAGCAAGACCCCCTACACTGCCCGAACACCACTGCACTGCCCTAAACGCTGAAACACCAGCCCCAGCACGACCCCCTACACTGCCCGAACACCACTGCACTGCCCTAAACCCTGAAACACCACCCCTGTACGACCCCCTACACTGCCCGAACACCACTGCTCTGCCCAAAACCCGGAAACACCAGCCCCAGCATGACCCCCTACACTGCCCGAACACCACTGCACTGCCCTAAACCCTGAAACACCACCCCCAGCACAACCCCCTACACTGCCCCAACACCACTGCACTACCCTAAACCCTGAAACACCACCCCCTGCACGACCCCCTACACTGCCGGAACACCACTGCACTGCCCTAAACCCTGAAACACCACCCCCAGTACGACCCCCTACACTGCCCGAACACCACTGCACTAATCCCTGAAACACCACCCCCAGCAAGACCACCTACACTGGCCGAACACCACTGCGCTGCCCTAAACCCCCTGAAACACCAGCCCCTGCACGACCCCCTACACTGCCCAAATACCACTGCACTGCCCTAAACCCTGAAACACCACCCCCTGCACGACCCCCTACACTGCCGGAACACCACTGCACTGCCCTAAACCCTGAAACACCACCCCCAGCACGACCCCCTACACTGCCCGAACACCTCTGCACTGCCCTAAACCCTGAAACATCACCCCCAGCAAGACCCCCTACACTGCCTGAACACCACTGCCCTAAACCCTGAAACACCACCCCCAGCAAGACCCCCTACACTGCCCGAACATCACTGCACTGCCCTAAACCCTGAGACACCACCTCCAGCACAACCCCCTACACTGCCTGAACACCATTGCTCTGCCCTAAACCCTGAAACACTAGCCCCAGCACGACCCCCTACACTGCCCGAACACCACTGCACTGCCCTAAACCCTGAAACACCACCCCCAGCACGACCCCCTACACTTCCCGAACACCACTGCACTGCCCTAAACCCTGAAACACCAGCCCCAGCATGACCCCCTACACTGCCCGAACACCACTGCACTGCCCTAAACCCTGAAACACCAGCCCCAGCACCACCACCTACACTGCCCGAACACCACTGCACTGCCCTAAACCCTGAAACACCAGCCCCAGCACAACCCCCTACACAGCCCGAACACCACTGCACTGCCCTAAACCCTGAAACACCAGCCCCAGCACGACCCACTACACTGCCCGAACACCACTGAACTTCCCTAAACCCTGAAACACCAGCCCCAGCACGACCCCCTACACTGCCCGAACACCACTGCACTGCCCTAAACCCTGAAGCAACACCCCCTGCTCGACCCCCTACACTGCCCGAACACCACTGCACTGCCCTAAACCCTGAAACACCACCCCCTGCACGACCCCCTCCACTGCCCAAACACCACTGCACTGCCCTAAACCCTGAAACACCACCTCCTGCACGACCCCCTACACTGCCCGAACACCACTGCACTGCCCTAAACCCTGAAACACCACCCCCAGCACGACCCCCTACACTGCCCCAACACCACTGCACTACCCTAAACCCTGAAACACCACCCCCTGCACGACCCCTACACTGCCGGAACACCACTGCACTGCCCAAAACCCTGAAACACCACCCCCAGCACGACCCCCTACACTGCCCGAACACCACTGCACTCAAACCCTGAAACACCACCCCCAGCAAGACCACCTACACTGGCCGAACACCACTGCACTGCCCTAAACCCTGAAACACCACCCCCAGCACGACCCCTACACTGCCCCAACACCACTGCACTGCCCTAAACCCTGAAACACCACCCCCTGCACGACCCCCTACACTGCCGGAACACTACTGCACTGCCCTAAACCCTGAAACACCACCCCCAGCACGACCCCCTACACTGCCCCAACACCACTGCACTGCCCTAAACTCTGAAACACCACCCCTGCACGACCCCCTACACTGCCGGAACACCACTGCACTGCCCTAAACCCTGAAACACCACCCCCAGCACGACCCCCTACACTGCCCGAACACCACTGCACTCAAACCCTGAAACACCACCCCCAGCAAGACCACCTACACTGGCCGAACACCACTGCACTGCCCTAAACCCTGAAACACCACCCCTGCACGATCCCCTACACTGCCCAAACACCACTGCACTGCCCTAAACCCTGAAACACCACCCCCTGCATGACCCCCTACACTGCCGGAACACCACTGCACTGCCCTAAACCCTGAAACACCACCCCCAGCACGACCCCCTACACTGCCCGAACACCACTGCACTAAACCCTGAAACACCACCCCCAGCAAGACCACCTACACTGCCCGAACACCACTGCACTGCCCTAAACCCTGAAACACCACCACTTCACGACCCCCTACACTGCCTGAACACCACTGCACTGCACTAAACCCTGAAACACCACCCCAGCACGACCCCCTACACTGCCCGAACACCACTGCACTGCCCTAAACCCTGAAACACTACCCCCAGCAAGACCCCCTACACTGCCCAAACACCACTGCACTGCCCTAAACCCTGAAACATCACCCCCAGCAAGACCCCCGACACTGCCCGAACACCACTGCCCTAAACCCTGAAACACCACCCCCAGCATGACCCCCTACACTGCCCGAACACCACTGCACTGCCCTAAACCCTGAAACACCAGGCCCAGCACAACCCCCTACACTGCCCGAACACCACTGCACTGCCCTAAACCGTGAAACACCAGCCTCAGCACGACCCCCTACACTGCCTGAACACCACTGCACTGCCCTAAACCTTGAAACACCACTCCCAGCACGACCCCCTACACTGCCCGAACACCACTGCACTGCCCTAAACCCTGAAACACGACCCCCTGCACGACCCCCTACACTGCCCGAACACTACTGCACTGCCCTTAACCCTGAAACACCATCCCCAGCACGACCCCCTACACTGCACGAACACCAGTGCACTGCCCTAAACCCTGAAACACTACCCCCAGCAAGACCCCCTACACTGCCCGAACACCACTGCACTGCCCTAAACCCTGAAACATCACCCCCAGCAAGACCCCCTACACTGCCCGAACACCACTGCCCTAAACCCTGAAACACCACCCCCAGCAAGACCCCCTACACTGCCCGAACACCACTGCACTGCCCTAAACCCTGAAACACCAGCCTCAGCACGACCCCTACACTGCCCGAACACCACTGCACTGCCCTAAACCCTGAAACACCACCCCCTGTACGACCCCCTACACTGCCCGAACACCACTGCTCTGCCCAAAACCCGGAAACACCAGCCCCAGCACGACCCCCTACACTGCCCGAACACCACTGCACTGCCCTAAACCCTGAAACACCACCCCCAGCACGACCCCCTACACTGCCCCAACACCACTGCACTACCCTAAACCCTGAAACACCACCCCCTGCACGACCCCCTACACTGCCGGAACACCACTGCACTGCCCTAAACCCTGAAACACCACCCCCAGCACGACCCCCTACACTGCCCGAACACCACTGCACTAATCCCTGAAACACCACCCCCAGCAAGACCACCTACACTGGCCGAACACCACTGCACTGCCCTAAACCCTGAAACACCACCCCCTGCACGACCCCCTACACTGCCCAAACACCACTGCACTGCCCTAAACCCTGAAACACCACCCCCTGCACGACCCCTACACTGCCGGAACACCACTGCACTGCCCTAAACCCTGAAACACCACCCCCAGCATGACCCCCTACACTGCCCGAACACCTCTGCACTGCCCTAAACCCTGAAACATCACCCCCAGCAAGACCCCCTACACTGCCTGAACACCACTGCCCTAAACCCTGAAACACCACCCCCAGCAAGACCCCCTACACTGCCCGAACATCACTGCACTGCCCTAAACCCTGAAACACCACCTCCAGCACAACCCCCTACACTGCCTGAACACCATTGCTCTGCCCTAAACCCTGAAACACTAGCCCCAGCACGACCCCTACACTGCCCGAACACCACTGCACTGCCCTAAACCCTGAAACACCACCCCCAGCACGACCCCCTACACTGCCCGAACACCACTGCACTGCCCTAAACCCTGAAACACCAGCCCCAGCATGACCCCCTACACTGCCCGAACACCACTGCACTGCCCTAAACCCTGAAACACCAGCCCCAGCACCACCACCTACACTGCCCGAACACCACTGCACTGCCCTAAACCCTGAAACACCAGCCCCAGCACAACCCCCTACACTACCCGAACACCACTGCACTGCCCTAAACCCTGAAACACCAGCCCCAGCACGACCCACTACACTGCCCGAACACCACTGAACTTCCCTAAACCCTGAAACACCAGCCCCAGCACGACCCCCTACACTGCCCGAACACCACTGCACTGCCCTAAACCCTGAAACACCACCCCCTGCACGACCCCTACACTGCCCGAACACCACTGCACTGCCCTAAACCCTGAAACACCACCCCCTGCACCACCCCCTACACTGCCCGAACACCACTGCACTGCCCTAAACCCTGAAACACCACCCCCTGCACCGCCCCTACACTGCCCGAACACCACTGCACTGCCCTAAACCCTGAAACACCTCCCCTGCACCGCCCCCTACACTGCCCGAACACCACTGCACTGCCCTAAACCCTGAAACACCACCCCCAGCACGACCCCCTTTACTGCTCGAACACCACTGCACTGCCCCAAACCCTGAAACACCACCCCCAGCATGACCCCCTACACTGCCCGAACACCACTGCCCTAAACCCTGAAACACCACCCCCTGCACGACCCCCTACACTCCCCGAACACCACTACACTGCCCTAAACCCTGAAACACCACCCCCTGCACGACCCCCTACACTGCCCGAACACCACTGCACTGCCCTAAACCCTGAAACACCACCCCCAGCACGACCCCCTACACTGCCCAAACACCACTGCACTGCCCTAAACCCTAAAACACCACCCCCAGCACGATCCCCTACACTGCCCGAACACCACTGCACTGCCCTAAACCCTAGAACACTACCCCCAGCACGACCCCCTACACTACCCGAACACCACTGCACTACCCTAAACCCTAAAATACTCCCCCAGCACGACCCCCTACACTACCCGAACACGACTGCACTGCCCTAAACCCACAAACACTCCCCCAGCACGACCCCCTACACTACCCGAACACCACTGCACTGCCCTAAACCCTAAAACACTCCCCCAGCACAACCCCCTACACTACCCGAACACCACTGCACTGCCCTAAACCCTAAAACACTCCCCCAGCACGACCCCCTACACTACCCAAACACCAATGCACTACCCTAATCCCTAAAACACTACCCCCTCACGACCCCTACACTACCCGAAGACCACTGCACTGCCCTAAACCCTGAAACACCACCCCTGCACGACCCCCTACACTGCCGGAACACTACTGCACTGCCCTAAACCCTGAAACACCACCCCCAGCACGACCCCCTACACTGCCCCAACACCACTGCACTGCCCTAAACTCTGAAACACCACCCCCTGCACGACCCCCTACACTGCCGGAACACCACTGCACTGCCCTAAACCCTGAAACACCACCCCCAGCACGACCCCCTACACTGCCCGAACACCACTGCACTAAACCCTGAAACACCACCCCCAGCAAGACCACCTACACTGGCCGAACACCACTGCACTGCCCTAAACCCTGAAACACCACCCCCTGCACGATCCCCTACACTGCCCAAACACCACTGCACTGCCCTAAACCCTGAAACACCACCCCCTGCATGACCCCCTACACTGCCGGAACACCACTGCACTGCCCTAAACCCTGAAACACCACCCCCAGCACGACCCCCTACACTGCCCGAACACCACTGCACTAAACCCTGAAACACCACCCCCAGCAAGACCACCTACACTGCCCGAACACCACTGCACTGCCCTAAACCCTGAAACACCACCACTTCACGACCCCCTACACTGCCTGAACACCACTGCACTGCACTAAACCCTGAAACACCACCCCAGCACGACCCCCTACACTGCCCGAACACCACTGCACTGCCCTAAACCCTGAAACACTACCCCCAGCAAGACCCCCTACACTGCCCAAACACCACTGCACTGCCCTAAACCCTGAAACATCACCCCCAGCAAGACCCCCGACACTGCCCGAACACCACTGCCCTAAACCCTGAAACACCACCCCCAGCATGACCCCCTACACTGCCCGAACACCACTGCACTGCCCTAAACCCTGAAACACCAGGCCCAGCACAACCCCCTACACTGCCCGAACACCACTGCACTGCCCTAAACCGTGAAACACCAGCCTCAGCACGACCCCCTACACTGCCTGAACACCACTGCACTGCCCTAAACCTTGAAACACCACTCCCAGCACGACCCCCTACACTGCCCGAACACCACTGCACTGCCCTAAACCCTGAAACACGACCCCCTGCACGACCCCCTACACTGCCCGAACACTACTGCACTGCCCTTAACCCTGAAACACCATCCCCAGCACGACCCCCTACACTGCACGAACACCAGTGCACTGCCCTAAACCCTGAAACACTACCCCCAGCAAGACCCCCTACACTGCCCGAACACCACTGCACTGCCCTAAACCCTGAAACATCACCCCCAGCAAGACCCCCTACACTGCCCGAACACCACTGCCCTAAACCCTGAAACACCACCCCCAGCAAGACCCCTACACTGCCCGAACACCACTGCACTGCCCTAAACCCTGAAACACCAGCCTCAGCACGACCCCCTACACTGCCCGAACACCACTGCACTGCCCTAAACCCTGAAACACCACCCCCTGTACGACCCCCTACACTGCCCGAACACCACTGCTCTGCCCAAAACCCGGAAACACCAGCCCCAGCACGACCCCCTACACTGCCCGAACACCACTGCACTGCCCTAAACCCTGAAACACCACCCCCAGCACGACCCCCTACACTGCCCCAACACCACTGCACTACCCTAAACCCTGAAACACCACCCCCTGCACGACCCCCTACACTGCCGGAACACCACTGCACTGCCCTAAACCCTGAAACACCACCCCCAGCACGACCCCCTACACTGCCCGAACACCACTGCACTAATCCCTGAAACACCACCCCCAGCAAGACCACCTACACTGGCCGAACACCACTGCACTGCCCTAAACCCTGAAACACCACCCCTGCACGACCCCCTACACTGCCCAAACACCACTGCACTGCCCTAAACCCTGAAACACCACCCCCTGCACGACCCCTACACTGCCGGAACACCACTGCACTGCCCTAAACCCTGAAACACCACCCCCAGCATGACCCCCTACACTGCCCGAACACCTCTGCACTGCCCTAAACCCTGAAACATCACCCCCAGCAAGACCCCCTACACTGCCTGAACACCACTGCCCTAAACCCTGAAACACCACCCCCAGCAAGACCCCCTACACTGCCCGAACATCACTGCACTGCCCTAAACCCTGAAACACCACCTCCAGCACAACCCCCTACACTGCCTGAACACCATTGCTCTGCCCTAAACCCTGAAACACTAGCCCCAGCACGACCCCCTACACTGCCCGAACACCACTGCACTGCCCTAAACCCTGAAACACCACCCCCAGCACGACCCCCTACACTGCCCGAACACCACTGCACTGCCCTAAACCCTGAAACACCAGCCCCAGCATGACCCCCTACACTGCCCGAACACCACTGCACTGCCCTAAACCCTGAAACACCAGCCCCAGCACCACCACCTACACTGCCCGAACACCACTGCACTGCCCTAAACCCTGAAACACCAGCCCCAGCACAACCCCCTACACTACCCGAACACCACTGCACTGCCCTAAACCCTGAAACACCAGCCCCAGCACGACCCACTACACTGCCCGAACACCACTGAACTTCCCTAAACCCTGAAACACCAGCCCCAGCACGACCCCCTACACTGCCCGAACACCACTGCACTGCCCTAAACCCTGAAACACCACCCCTGCACGACCCCCTACACTGCCCGAACACCACTGCACTGCCCTAAACCCTGAAACACCACCCCCTGCACCACCCCCTACACTGCCCGAACACCACTGCACTGCCCTAAACCCTGAAACACCACCCCCTGCACCGCCCCTACACTGCCCGAACACCACTGCACTGCCCTAAACCCTGAAACACCTCCCCTGCACCGCCCCCTACACTGCCCGAACACCACTGCACTGCCCTAAACCCTGAAACACCACCCCCAGCACGACCCCCTTTACTGCTCGAACACCACTGCACTGCCCCAAACCCTGAAACACCACCCCCAGCACGACCCCCTACACTGCCCGAACACCACTGCCCTAAACCCTGAAACACCACCCCTGCACGACCCCCTACACTCCCCGAACACCACTACACTGCCCTAAACCCTGAAACACCACCCCCTGCACGACCCCCTACACTGCCCGAACACCACTGCACTGCCCTAAACCCTGAAACACCACCCCCAGCACGACCCCCTACACTGCCCAAACACCACTGCACTGCCCTAAACCCTAAAACACCACCCCCAGCACGATCCCCTACACTGCCCGAACACCACTGCACTGCCCTAAACCCTAGAACACTACCCCCAGCACGACCCCCTACACTACCCGAACACCACTGCACTACCCTAAACCCTAAAATACTCCCCCAGCACGACCCCCTACACTACCCGAACACGACTGCACTGCCCTAAACCCACAAACACTCCCCCCAGCACGACCCCCTACACTACCCGAACACCACTGCACTGCCCTAAACCCTAAAACACTCCCCCCAGCACAACCCCCTACACTACCCGAACACCACTGCACTGCCCTAAACCCTAAAACACTCCCCCAGCACGACCCCCTACACTACCCAAACACCAATGCACTACCCTAATCCCTAAAACACTACCCCCCGCACGACCCCCTACACTACCCGAAGACCACTGCACTACCCTAAACCCTAAAACACGACCTCCTACACTACACAAACACCACTGCACTACCCTAAACCCTAAAACACTACCCCCTACACTACACAAACACCATTGCACTACCCTAAACCCTAAAAAACTATCCCCAGCACGAACCCCTAAACTACCCAAACACCACTGCACTACCCTAAACCCTAAAACACTACCCCCAGCAGTACTCCCTACACTACCCAAACACCACTGCACTACCCTAAACCCTAAAACACTACCCCCAGCAGTACCCCCTACACTACCCAAACACCATTGAACTACCCTAAACCCTAAAACACTACCCACAGCAGTACCCCCTACACTACCCAAAGACCACTGCACTACCCTAAATCACTACCCCCAGCACTACCCCCTACACTACCCAAACACCACTGCACTACCCTAAACCCTAAAACACTACCCCCAGCATGACCCCCTACACTACCCAAACACCACTGCACTACCCTAAACCCTAAAACACCCCCCCCAGCACTACTCCCTACACTACCCAAACACCACTGCACTACCCTAAACCCTAAATCTACCCCCAGCATGACCCCCTACACTACACAAACACCACTGCACTACCCTAAACCCTAAAACACTACCCCCAGCACGACCCTCTTCACTACCTAAACACAACTGCACAATTTGTTACAGGCATTGCAACGCAGGCCTGTGGTGCTTACTGGAAGTACCTGGTGGGCTAGTTGGGCCCCAGGGACCCTCAGGATTCAAGGCGACCTAATCCCCCAACTTAAAACGCTCCACGGGGCGCGTTTGCACAGTGGTGAAGGGAGGGGGCGGGGCCTCAGGTGACATGTGCGCAAACACGCCCTGTGGTGCGTTTTAAGTTGGGGAATTAATTCCCTTTGAATCCTGAGGGACCCTGGGGGCCAACTAGCCCACCAGGTACCTTCAGTAAGCACAACAGAGTTGCGTTGCAGAGAGGTGAAAAAGGTGCGTGGCCTCGGAACGCCTCTCTGCAACTCAGCTCTGTGGTCCTAACTGTAGGTACCTGGGAGGCTAGTTGGGCCCCAGGGACCCTCAGGATTCAAGGGACTTAATCCCGCAGCTTAAAACACGCCACGGGGCGCATTTGCACACATGTCACCTCAGGCCCCCTCCCTTCACCACTGTGCAAACGCGCCCTGTAGCGCGTTTTAAGAGGTAGTTTTAATCCCCCTGCCCTATTATGTACTAGGGACTTGCAGAGGAGGTCATGCTAATCACAGGGGTACCCCAACGCATAGTGTTCCCTAGTGTATGTAGGTGTTTTCACTGTATTCTAAGTGTCTTTTAGCATAGCACTGGCTCTGGTTAGTCAGAGTCAGTTACCACCAGTACCTGTCTGAAAACTTTGTGGGCACAGGATGATTTTGCAACAAGGCCTCTTTCTGCTCCTCTGTTGGTTCTTTCTGCACATGTCTTGCTTCTTCCTGCACTTTTCTTCGTCTTTGTGGACTTCTGTTGCTTCTTTCTGCATTTCTTTTGCTTCTTTCTGTGCGTTTTTCTTCTTTCTTCACATGTCCTACCTCTGTAGGCATAGTTAGAAACTAGCATTTAAAAAACCTTTGAAATTCACTTAAAAATCATAGGTTTCAGGCACGTTATAGTTAGAAATTAGCATTTAAAAAACCTTTGAAATTCACTGAAAAAACCATAGGTTTCAGACACGTTATAGTTAGAAATTAGCATTTAAAAAACCTTTGAAATTCACTGAAAAAACCATAGGTTTTAGGGACAGTTATAGTTAGTTCGACATTTCACTCGTACAAAACCATAGAAATTCCCCCGTTATAGTTAGTTAAGCTAACTATAACTCGCGCCCGCAATGCACTGCTGATGACGTCACATATTACATCACTCATGACATGGTCAGTGACATCACTGATGACATCACTGATGACATCTCAAATGACATCACTGATGACATCATCCATGTGATAATTTCATGCATCTTCTCACACCCTAATATAACTTTTGATACACCCACTCTAAATTACAGACTGCCATTCTCAAAACCATAGACACTCCAACACCAAAAACTAAATACCCACTCACTGATTCTTAGGTCTACACACACATCCACTCACTCACCCGTACAGTCACTCATACTTACAGTCACTCAGTACAGGACTATCATATGCACTCATACACCTATATAAACACTCACACACCGCCACTCATCCATAGAGGTACTCACACACCTAGTCAGTCATGCAAAAAATTAATCACACACCCATTTACTCACCTATACAGTTATACACACCAGCTCACTTACTCATACAAATACTAGCACATTCTTATGCTCTTACACAATAACTGATACAAGCACACACGCATCCATACAGCCACTCTCACTATCACACACTCTCACTTATAGCCATTTAAATACTCTAACACACATATATACTGCCTTTTACATATGTAGTTACTCGCACATGTACCACTGAGATATACATTCACTCACTAACACACCCATACACACACTCACCCACCCAAGCAGTCCATCACAGATGCACTCTTGAAATCATGCACCCAGTGAATCACCCACTCACATATCTATGTACAGAGTCACACACACCCCACCCACACAAACACTCAGGCAGCCATACAGATACTCAGAGAACCAATCAATAACCCATATAGACACTCATGTAGCTATTCGCAAATCCATGCATCCACTTACACACCAACATACAGACGGATACAGACATTCACACAGTTTAGTCACTAACCCATGCATTCAGTAAGATACGTTTAATCACTCACTTGTAGAGTCAGTCACTCACGTACTAAATCATTCATTCAGACACTTATACACCCACTCATTCTTCAATACGCCTTTCCCTATATATATTAAACATATTTAAACTTTACAGAAACACACAGTCACTGGATGATGTCATCAGTGATGTCATCAGTGATGTCATTTGAGATGTCATCAGTGATGTCATCAGTGATGTCACTGACCATGTCATGAGTGATGTAATATGTGACGTCATCAACAGTGCATTGCGGGGCGCGAGTTATAGTTAGCTGAACTAACTATAACGGGGGAATTTCTATGGTTTTGTACGAGTGAAATGTCCAACTAACTATAACTGTCCCTAAAACCTATGGTTTTTTCAGTGAATATATATATATATTATTTCTATGTTACAGGTGTATGTATATATATGTAAGTATATTTTTTTTAATATATTTCTAACATTTTATAATTTATTAAAATAATTATTTATGAATTATTAAGTAAATATATATATTATATTTTATATATGTATGTTTAATTTATTTTTACATTACATTTATTAATTTGTAATTGTTAACATTTTCTAATAATTCTAAAAAAAAAAATTTAAGTTATAGTTATAATTTAATTTATTTTACATTATTTTTTATACATTTAAAAAAAACGATATTTTGTACATCGATATTTTTAACAACAATATTTCTTTCTGATATATTAGTACTTACCATGTTAAAGATAGGATGTCGATATTTTTGACATCGATATTTATGTCCCGATATTTTGGGAACACGATATTTTGTCTCTCGATATTTTGTCAGTGATCCACCAAATGGAACCCCTGGTTTCATTGTGACCTGAGACCAGTAGTACAGTGGTAACTGGACTTTTGCTAGACCACAGAAGACTTTGAGGGACATCAACCCCTGTGGCCAAAGTCGCCTCATCTGGACGGACCGTGGACCAAGGAGTAGCTCCGGGTCACCTCCTCAATCACACAGCATCCTCAGCATCTTGTATTCCTTTCATCAGGACCACTTCGTTAAAGTCTATGGCGATTCACCTACAGAGCCTGCAACTGGACTTGAAACTGCTTTGGTGACAAGGTAACTGTCCTGCTCCCCCTTTGTGGCACCTCTGACCATTTCCCTGTCAGAGTTGGTCGCCCAAAGTGGGTCAGAGTAGCGGAACTCAACTTTTAAAATGTTTTACAAAGTTTCCAAACTTTACAGGTACCACCGCTTGTTTGAATTTTACAGTGACTTGCAAATTACTTAAAAAGCTACATATCTGGTACCCCTATTGGATTTTGTTTGTATTTTTGTCTAAAACTTCATAAAAATAAGATCTATTTTTATAAACTAGAGTTCTTTCGTGTTATCTGACTTTCTTATTTCATTGTTTTAGTATTTCTGAATGTTTCACACTTGATCCTTTGTTTAAGACTGTCTGCTGAAAGCCACAGTGACCTAGGATTGAGCAAAAGGTTTTACAAATTATCCTGACTGGACCCAAGATGGTATTGAGAGTGTTACATTGTGAGATAGCACAACCACACTCTGTAATACACCACTTTCCTCACATTGGTGTCTAGTGGGATCCAAAACTTGTGTTTTGCTGTACCAGAAAACTAAAAAGTTAGTAACTACCTTACAATCTACCAAGTCAACACCTAAGAAAGAGTCTGGAGTTTACCAACTTTTTTGAAAAGTTTTCTAAAAGTTTTGAAAACTATTTTAAAGTTTGGTAAAAGTTTGTGAAGTCACAAAAAGTTTGGGAAACATGGAGATTGACTTGGCCACTTCGCCCACACTGAGGATCAACAACCCGAGGGTGCTGTGCACGGAGTGAAAGATCAGCTTTAGAGCCTCTGCAATGAAGGAGGACCTGGAGAAGGCCCTCAGAGCTTGGAAAGGAGCCAGCAGAGCCGAGGCACTGCTGACAAATGGGAACACCCTTGACAATGGGGATGAGGATGATGGCAGAGATGACAACAAGAAGGAAGAGGTGGGGGACACTGACAGCGTGGCCCCCACTATTCTTTAAAGCTGCCCCTCTGCAGCAGGCAGCGACAAGAGCTGAACTTCAGCCTAAGAACCTTGAGGCCCAGATAAGTCTCCTGGGGCTTGATGAGAGCAGACTGGCCTTGGAGGAGAGAAAGATGGCCGTGGAAGTAAGGAGGGTCCAGCTGGGCATTATGTAAAGAGAAGATAGTGGCAGCAATGCCAATGAGGTAACTGCAAGGAGTGCCTATGATCCCAGATTGCACAAAGGTATTGTTTCAAAGTATGTCGAAGAGGATCACATAGGCAAATGGCTGGCGTCCTATGAGAGGGCTCTTAGAATGAGAAGGGTGAGTGCACAACATTGGGGTTTCTTTCTATGGGAACTGGTGGGGACGGATAGGCTTTTGACACTGGAGGAACAAGGTAACAGAGTCCTCTCCACACATGAAGGAGGCACTCATTTAGATTTTTGGCTGTACCCATGAGGAGTATAGACAAACGCTTAGGAGCACCCACAAGGGGGCAACACAGACAAGGGGGGACTTTGTAGATGCTTCTGTTAAGTAATTGGATGGCTAGATTAAGGGTAATGAATGGGATACCTATGAGGGGCTCTACCATTTAATTGTGAAAGATCACTTACTTACAAATTGCACCTCAGGGAAGGTACACCAGCATCTAGTGGATTTAAAGTTAACCAGTCCCAGAGAACTGGGTAATATGGCTGATAAATGGGCATGCACTAGGGTGCCCAAGAAGTCTCATGGAGGAGATCAGAAGAAAGGGGGATAGACCTCCTACAGGGGAAAGAAGGGGGCAAAGATAAAAATAAAGAAACTCCCAAAGAGTCCCCAAAAGATGCATGGGGAAGCCGAGAGCCACATCACATTCCAAGGGGAGGGAGTTCCTTGGAAAGAATTATGACCCTTCCAAGGCTGGGTTGTGCTATGACTGTAAATCGCCAGGGCACTAGAAGGGAGATGCTGTATGCACCAAAAGGTCCCCACTAGTGACCATCCCAAAGGCATTGTTAGTTACGGATGGGGTGGAAGTTGTCCATGGGAGCTCCAAAGTGTACCCAGAGGTCTCCTTAGTTTTCCTGGATGGGGAGGAAGTTGATCCCTTCGCTCACTGGCCTCCAAACACGGAGAAGTAAAGTCAGTGGCTAAGAATAACCGGGGTGGAAGTGGAGGCTCTGAGGGATGCAAGTGCCAGGATCACCAGGGTCATGGCTAAACTGGTTTCCCCAGACCAAATGATCGCAGATGAGGTGCATCAGATTGTCAACTCTGACATAGTTAGAAAGTCCCATCCAATAGCTTTGGTGAGGAGGAGGTATTGTCCCAAAGAAGGTAGCTGTGTCCCCTTCCATTCCAGTGGAGTGTCTGCTGGGAAATTACCTTGAAACATCTGCCTGGGCAGAGGTGGAGTGAAGGATCCATGCAGAAAGGCTGGTCTCCCTAAGTAGGTGTGTGTCTCTAACAGAGAACAAAAGGCCTCGAGGGAAAGTCAGAGGAACCTGGAGTCTGGCAGAACGGCCCAGGTCCCTAGTAACAAGAGAAAGGACAGGAATGCTGGTGAGGAAACTTCCAAAGGAGACATCATTGCCAGGAGAAGGGGGACTACCTGTCTCAGGCTACCAAGGCTGCAGGGGAGGAGCCCAGGACAAGTACCAGTTGCAGGCACTCTTGGCGCTACATAGAGCGTGTCATCGTCCCACAGCGCGGGACATCATCATTGCCAGGAGAAGGGGGACTACTTGTCCCAGACTACCAAGGCTGCAGGGGAGGAGCACAGGACAAACACCAGCTGAAGGCACTCTCTGTGCAGCATAGCACGTGTCGTCTTCCCGCAGCGCGGGATGCTCGCGGGCTATGCCCGGGCAAAGTCCAGGCAAGGGCGGGCAAGTCCTGCACCCGTCAGCGGCAGAAAGAGGAAGGGCAGGGCCACCCCGCTTAGCCCCGGCTATCTGGAAGCACCCTGGAGATGTACCTCAATTCTAACAGTGAGTACAAACTCAGACATTTTCATTTGTGCTATGGGTAAAAGAAAGGCCTCGGACTGTGCTGCGAGTAATGGCCTGGATAAAAAACTAGCTAAAATACATGCAGCAGGCAACTGCACCTTGGACCCAATTGACTCACTGATAGAGGAGGTGAAGGACATACTAAATGATGGCAAACAGAAAGAGGGAGTGGGCACTAAACCAAAAATCATCCATTTTTTAAAGAGCAGAGGCAGGAAAGAATGACAACCTCTACTTCAATTATCCCCAGTCCAACCACGGGCGAGGAAACCCTTGCGATTGCAAATCCAAATAAACAATATTTCATTAACACTGCTAATAGCTTACCCTCCGACCCTACAACTCAAACAATTCCAATTCCATTATTATCGAATACAGCAGGGAAGGCCCGCTCTCCCTCCAAGCCAAGCTTAGTCTGCCCCTCTTGTGAATTTGACTGGAGAGACAGAAGGGCAGAATGCACAGGAGGACATGAGCTGACAAATCACAAGCCTGAGAGAAGAGTTGAAATTAACTGTGTACCTCCTGAATGTGAAAATGTTAGAGCTCCAAACCACCAATTAAAGTGTATCAGACAAACTTGCTGCCCATTTAATTACGAATCAAGAGAAGCAGATGGGCTGTCAACCATGCCCTAACTCTGAGAGATCATTGCAGGGGGTGCTAAAAAATGTACAGGCGTAGCAGGCAGCAGCACGGGAAATGCTGATCGGAGATTTCCTGACAGACGAGATTGTGAACGCGTAGGGAAGCGCAAAATGCCCACCACAAGAAACCCAATCGATCCAGATCAAGAATCCAGCGGAAATACCCGGAATCACCGCGGGGACAAATTGGTAGATACCCTGCCATTGTCCTTATCAATACCCCCACCACACTGCCCTGCTTCAGAGCAAGCTGAAAGTGGACACCATATGCATCGGTCAAGGCTTGTCTATAGAGCAACTCCTCCGTTGTATCCAAAGAGGTCAAATCAAACTCCAGCATGGGCAGCTAAAGAACCCAACAAAGAATCTTATATTTATATGACAAGGGTCCCTAAATTGTTGCCAGGTGGACGGGACTCAAGCGAGTCATTGAAAAATAAAGTCTTGGACTGGATTAGTAATAAGCGTAACTGTCTTTCATTGATTCACATGGATATTATTTGCACACAATGCCTGTCCAAATCACAAAGTACCTATGACAATATTCAATCAATCAATCAATCAGGGGCTTGTATAGCGTGGCTATTCACCTGTAAGGGTCTCAAGGCACTGAGGGTGGTGGGGCAGGTCTTGAGGTCCTTCTTGAATTGGGTTAGCAACACGGATTGCCTGAGGTAGAGGAACAAGGTGTTCCAGGTCTTGGCTGTGAGGTAGGAGAATGAGCTTCCTCCGGTTCTGGTCTTGTGGATCCTGAGGACAGAGGCTGGGGCGCGTTGGGCGGAGCGGAGTTGTATGGCGGGTCCGTGGAATCCGAGGCGGTGGTTCAGGTATGCTGGTCCTTCATCGTGATGAGCTTTGTAGGCATGTGTGAGGAGCTTGAAGGTGATTCTCTTGTTGACTGGGAGCCAGTGGAGTTGTCGGAGGTGTTGTGTGATGTGGCTGTGGCGGGGGATGTCGAGGACCAGTCTGGCTGCGACATTTTGAACGTTCTGAAGTTTCTTGAGCTGTTTCTGGGTGACGCAGGTGTAAAGTACGTTGTCGTAGTCGAGTCTGCTGGTGATGAGTGCGTGGGTGACCATCTTTCTGGATTCTGTGGGGATCCATCTGAATGTCTTTCGAAGCAGGTGGAGCGTGTGGAAGTAGGCTGAGGAAGCTGCGTTGATTTGTCAGTTCATTGTGAGTGATGAGTCTAGTTTTCTCCATTTACAGCACATAAAAAGAAAAAATTAGCTTTCTGTATAGCAGGGTCATGCATATACACATAGTAGCGATATAGATTGTTTTCTGTCACATCACATTTCGACCTTTCGCCGTATTTACAATCGCTTATTGTTTGTAACCTGGCTATTCCGCTGAGTCCTAATGTGCCATCTCTTTCTGCCCTGCTAATACATCAGTAGTACTATTCTCCTGGATGAAAGTAGAACCAGTTGACAACTTTTTTAAAACTCCCCACCCCCTGCTGACGGGCCTTTCGGTGGTAAAGAAAACCTAATTATGAAGAGTAAGGACTAGGGTCTGGGTTGCGCACGCTGGATTTTGCGTGCCTGTTTAGTTTGGTAGGTGCTAGAGCTAACAATAAAATGTACTTATATTGCGAGTGACTGTCGTTCCAGAGTTCGGTCACTAGGCTGGAAGTGAATGGAATCCTGGGGGGTTCCTGACTGCGGCTATCATCATCTCTCATCATCAAGAGTGGGTGTTACTGCATGGAAAAGAGTCTATTGGTTGTGAATGTGTCTGGAGCTTATAGAGTCTCATGGAATGAATATGTCAGCAGATTCAAAAGATTCCAACAAGAGGTCCCAGCTCATAGCAATTGGTTCCTTTGTTAGTCCTCTTTTTTCTTCTCTCCGGATGGCTACACTTTCGGTCAGTCCCCATTTTTCAACCTCCTCTTTCCGGCTGAGTATTGTTGGGGCCACGGGTGATTTCCACCTCCTCGTGACACCTCGTTTAGCAAGTAGTAGGGCTAAATCCGCAAATTTGGCTCGTATTTTGTGTTCTTTTCGTTGTCGGTATAATGCCAGTATAATTGTTTCTACTGTGTGCCAACCCATGTCTCCCACAACCTCCTTTAAGGCTTCAGTTATTCCTACCCAATATCTCCCCAGCCCGGGGCAAGACCAAAGCATGTGTATGAGATCTGCGTCCTGTTCAGGACACCTGGGGCAAGACGGCGTAATGTTAGGGAAGATGGCATGTATTCTATGCAGAGTTAAGTACTCTCTCTGAGTTATCATATACTGTATAAATTTAAAACGTGTGTTCCGGGATACTCGTTTTGGGTATTCTAGTATCATTGCCCACTCTTTGTCTGATAGCGGTCTGTCAATGTCCTGTTCCCATATAATGTTTGCTGCAGTCTATGGGGATGGTTGGTGTGTGCGTATACTGCGATAGAACCAGCAGGTAAGGTGGCTACCTGTCTCCATAAGGTACATCAGGGGAACCAACTCGTGTGTGTTCGGTTCAGTTCCGTGGGGTGCCCATTGTTTTTTAATATAACGCGCCAGGCTCGCATGTGTCAAAAATAGTGCTTCCGTGACCCCCCATTCGTTCGTGAAATCTGTGTGTGTAAGTAGCATTTTGTCCCCAAAGAGGTCCCCCACTGTGTTAACGCCGGCCTGCAACCAGGGTTCCAACTTGCGGGTGGTGAGTGTTCCCAGATTAGTGGGGATACCCAATAGTGGTATGTTGGGGGCATAAGCTGGGGTAGTGTTAGTGTATTTCAATGCCTGCTTCCAGTATGCAAGTGCGGTTTTGAGTAGCATTCCTCCGGAAGGCGGAATAGTACTACCTGGGCAAAGCAGTCTGTGCAGTATACCTTGTGCTAGCATCCGCTTCGAGTAAGCAATTTCCTCTAATTTGCGGCCTGCTATCCAATATGAGAGCCATTGCAGTTACGTTGATAGACAATATGCATAAAAATCTGGGGCTCCCATTCCCCCGGCGTCTGATGGAAGTTGCAGTTTTGCTAAGCTGAGACATCTGCAGCCCGTGCCCCATATTAAACTGGTCAACAGTGTGTTTAATGTTGTAAATATTACTTTAGGGAATATCACTGGGAGGTTCGTGAAGAAGTAGAGTAAACGCGGGAGCATTACCATTTTCGAGATTGCCAGTCTTCCTGCCACTGAGAGGGGCAAGGACGTCCAAAAAGTGACTTGAGCCCTCAGTGAGCTTATCGCCTTTTGCAGGTTCCCTTCTATAAGATCTGTTTTGGTTCTATGTATTTGTATCCCTAAATATTTGAAAGTATTATGGGCTATTGTTATATCACGATTTCCAAATGGAATAGTTGGTTCCTCCGTGTTTGTGCCGAAGGCGAATGATTTTTCGTAATTTATTGTCAACCCCGCTATATTTTCGAATTGTGTAAAGAGCTGTGCTACAGTGTCCAAATTATTTCGCAGTCTCCTGGTGTATAAGATGATGTCATCAGCATAGAGTGAGAAAGCATGATGAGTGCCATTTAGAATTATATCCCATCCCGCCGATGATGCCCGTAGTTTGTGGGCTAAAGGTTCAAGGGCAAGGACAAACAATATTGGTGATAGGGGACATCCCTTTCTTGTACCCCTCTGTATTTGGTATGGTTCTGAAATATACAATCCCGTGCGTACCCTTGCTGTTGGAAGGTGATATAGTAGTTGGATCCATTGAGTGAATTCTTGTGGAATTCCGAATTTCTGTAGCACAGCAAGCATGTATTCCCAGCCCAATGTGTCGATTGGCTGGGCAATATCTAGCGTCATACATCCTGCCTCTGGCATTTCCGTGGTACAGGCGAACATTATATTGCACAGCCTGCGTATATCTAAAGATGTGCTATGCGCTGGGACAAATCCACATTGATCTATATGCACTAACTTCGCTAAAGGGGGCTGTAAGCGGTTGGCTAGTATTCTACTCAATCTTATACTCAGTATTTAACAGGGAGAGTGGGTGATATGCGGACAGCTTAGTGTAGTCTCTCCCGGGCTTGGGCAATGAAGTTATTAGTGCTTGTGCTGTAGAGGGGGGTAGAGTGCCTACCGCGAAAGCATCTTTATATTATTTCTTCAGTTGAGGGGCAAGTTGTTGCGAATAGGTGGCATAAAATTCAGCCGTCTAGCCCTGGGGTTTGGTTATTAGGAAGGCCCTTGATTGCTGCTTTTATTTCAGCTAATGTGATAGGGTCAGCTAGCATTTTTCTATTCTCTTCAGTCACTTGTGGGAGTTCTATCGTTTCTAGGAAGGCGTTGATCTCATGATGACCAACCTGTGGTGGGGCCGTGTAAAGTGTTCTGTAATGTTCATAAAAGGCTTTATTAATTTTTGTTTGTGTAGTGGCTCTGGTATGTTGTGGAGTCATAATTTCTATTATTGGTGTGGGGGGGCATTTCTAAGAACCCGTCTGTCTGACTCTGCGTGCGTTTTGTGTAAATAGGTGCAGTGATCTATTATGCGTAGTTGGGGCAATAGTTTCGCATATTTTATGCAGGCCTCTTGGAGTTCCAGTTTTGCCACGGAGTCTCAGGCCGCCCTGGTCTCGAGTGTGTGCAATTTATCCTCAACCACCTGCAATTCTCGGTTGATCTGTTGTCGGGCTCCTGTGGAGGTACTGATAGCTGTGCCCCTGAGTACTACCTTGAATGCCTCCAATTCCAGTCCTATAGATGACGCTGTGCCGGCATTTTCCACGAAGTAGTGTGTAATGGTGGATGCTAGTGCTTCCTGAAATACCCCATCTTCTAAGTAGCGAGGATCTAGTCTCGATGTAGGGACCGGGGCTGGGACGTGCCCCCATGCGAATGTGATCTCTAACACACTGTGGTCTGATATTGTTTTGCTTACATAGGCTGCCTGAGTGGTCTGTGTGAGAAACGGCGAACTACAAAATATATGGTCGATCCGTGTGTGGAGATCATGTGTGAAGGACAAATAAGAGTATTCTCGCATCCCAGGGGGGCCGTGGCCAACAGGGGCAGCATGGTGGACGTGTTCTGAGAACGCACCGTCTTTGCCCCGTAATCCGGCACATTTATCCGGGACAGCTGGCATACGTAACCATAGGATGGTGACTCGGCGCCGGGGGATCTCCGGGGGGAAAGTGGAGACGGTAAAGTGCCCCCGGGAACGAGAGACGCGGCCTGCAGTGGAGCACCAGGGAGCCTCGCGGTGCCCGCGGCCGTTTTCAGAGGGGCGGAGCATTGGTGGCTGGGCCTGGTTCTCGGCCTCGAGCAAAGACGGCGTGGCGCCCCGGCCGGGGTGCGGCGCGGATCGGAGAGGGACGGAGCCGCCCATTGGGACATGAGAGGAGCCCCGCAGCCGGCGTTGAGGAAGCCGGACCGAGAGGCACGTACCACTGTGAAGCGTTGGAGAGCCTTGTGGTGATTGCGGCCGTCTTCCTGAGGGGCGGAGCATTGGTGGCTGGGCCTGGTTATCGGCCTCGTGAAGGGACGGCGCCCCGGCCGGGGTGCTGCGCGAGCCAGAGAGGGACTGTGCCACCCATCGGGGCATGGGAGGAACCCCACAGCAGGCGCTGGGGCAACCGGAGATCTGACTGCAGCCAGCCAGGGGAGCCCCGGTGAGCAGGGGGAAGGGGCCGCATTCCTTAGCTCGCATCCCGCGCCAAGTGCTGGACTCCCCACTCAGCTGTGTTGTTGGTACACTCTGAGACCCCATGAGCTCGGGGATGCGACAACGCGGGTGCTGAGCCACTCGGTCCCGGACCACAGAAAGCGGCGTGAGGGCCTGGCATGTTGAGATCTAAGAGACAGTGCTCGCTCTAGAGCTGTGTCTGCCGGAGGAAGGGCGTTGGCTTCCTAACAATAGATTGTGTGGAGGCGCCTGCAGCTGGACCACAGGAGGCGCTGACAGTGTACACTCTCTGCAGAAGAGGAAGGGGGGGACCCTCCAGTTAGATGGTGATGAGGCGTTTGTGGCTGCCCTGAGGAGGCCTCCGCAGTGGAAGAACTGAGCTGCAGCACAGCACGATATAGAGGCAGAGTGGGCCTCTGACGAGCAATCGTGTGGACCATCCTAGGTGATTGTACTGATAGCAATACAACTGGAAGCGGTGACGTCATTGAGGAGGGTGCTGATCGAGATACCGTATGTGCAACGCAGTGGGCTGTGGTCAATGCCTGTAATTGTTGTGGTCTAGCACTGCTCTGGGGGATGCTGTGCGGTGCCAGGAGGGATAATCTAGCGACATAGTGGACAGTGCCCGGACTCTACGCACTGATGGGGCGCACTAGAGGAACTGGGTCGAGGGCCTCCTCGCAGGCACCAAGTGCTAGTGATGCTGACCTGCAACAATCCGGGAGTGAGCGAACGGCTTCCGATGATCGCTTTGACGCCATTTTACAGGCCATTGAACGAACCAGCGCTTCCATGGAAGCTAAGCTGGATAAGGTGGCGCTTGATCTTAATCTGCTACACGCGGATCATCGTAACCTGAAAGACCGGGTTGTTGCTGTGGAACAAGAGATCGCTGAACTGAAGCCAGCCACAGAGTTCCAGGAGAGCAGCAGAACGCCCACGAAGTCCGTCTTAGATATCTGGAGGATCGCGTGGAAGATGCGGAAGGCCGCTCGCGACTGAACAATGTCCGCCTGATTGGGCTGCCGGAAGGTGCGGAGGGCTAGGATGCAGCTACCTTCCTGGAAACATGGCTTCAGACTATTCTGCCACGCTCTGTATTCTCCCCATTCTTTACCACAGAGCGGGCCCACAGGGTTCCGGGCAGGAGGCCGATCCCCGGTGACAGAGCCCATCCACTTATCTTCAGACTCCTGCATTTCAGGGATCTGGACGTGATCCTTCGGGAGACCAGGAAATTGGATAATATTCAATACGAGAATGCTAAGGTGCTGTTCTTCCCGGACTATACCATGAAGGTGCAACGCCAGCGGGGATCATTCTTGCCAGTCAAGAGTCAGCTCAGGCAGCTTGACCTACCTTATTCTCTGATGTTCCCTGCCCGGCTCCGAGTGGTCTCGGATGGGAAATCTAGATTCTTCGATACGCCCCAGGATGTTTGGGACTGGTTGGAGACAACAGGCCGGTATTCTGGTCCAAGACCTGCGGGCACTGCTGCGACATGGACTGGCGAAGCTGGTGGTAAAGGACCTTGACGACGGTGGACTGGTAGGCGGTACTTGGGCTCGGTGGCGATGCCAGATCCGGATCAGATCCGTAAGGAGTGGCAGGAGGCGGTCCGCATCGTGGAACAAATGGTGGAGACAGTGACACCGGAGGATAAAGCAGACACTTCCTTTCATTCATCGGGGGAGGGGGATTCCTCGAAAGTAGATTCATCTGATAAGGCGTCTGTGAGAATGCCAGACGTTACACCACAGACGGCAGATGGTATTGTATGAGCATGCTGGATATAGAAGTAGTTCTCTGAATACTGTGCTCGTAATGCTGTATGGGTTCCTGGTTATTCCTAATGTATATGTCCTATTATGTCTCCGGCTGAAGTGTGATGATGTGCCGAAGATGTCTTCACTTCCAGGGGGGGGGGGTCACTGGTGCGGGGGGAAGTCATCTCTTTGATTTTTAGCATTGGCAATGCCATGATAGCAGCTTAAGGGGGACAGAGTGGGTATACCCTGTATGGTTACACAACCCTCTGTTTTCCCCATACTTTCGGGGCTGGTAGGACGTGCGGCTGAGTTGCTGTACGGTATGTTTGGACGACACCCCTCTGTTTTGGGGGTTGCCCTTATATGGTTTTTTCTTTCCCTAGTTAGTTTTTCCCATCTCCATCTGGCTGCAGGAGTGTGTGTGGGAGTATTTGGAACTGTTGGGATGCATATCAGACCGCTTATTATTGAGACCCGGTTGGAGGGAGCCAATGGCCGCTGGGGTTTGCCTTCTTTTACTTGGTTATGGGCCACATAATAATTACCTGGAATGTTCGTGGTCTCCGTACACCTTCCCGTAGATACGCAGTGTACTCGTATTTAAATCGTCATAAAGTGCAAGTAGCGATGTTGCAGGAGATGCACCTTAATGCGTTAGAGGTTTCCCGGCTGCAGCGTAGATGGAGAGGTAAAATGTATGCTACAGATTATTCCCTGTATGCTAGGGGGGCTCTTATCTGGGTATGGCCTGGGATGCCATTTGCTCTGGAGGAAGTTCTTACGGATCGGGAGGACAGAAATGTGTTGGCAAAAGGTAAATTGGATGGACGTCATGTATTACTGGGTAATGTGTATGCACCGAATGTAGATCAGGGTCAATTCTTCGGACAGTTGTCTCTTGTTTTGGGGAGGGGGTGTGGGATCCCGTGGCTGCTGGGGGGTGATTTTAACAGTGTTTTAGATGTGGGGACCAATAGATCCTTTCCCCCGCTTCGGGGTACGGCTGCCTCGGCCAATTCTGTGGTACTGAACGGATGGGCGCAGGGCTGGGGCTTGGTAGATGTTTGGAGGCACCTTCACCCGGGGGAGAGAGTGTACTCGTTTTTCTCTGTGCCTCATAATCTACATGTTAGGCTCGATAGGTTCTTTGGGTCCACCTGCCTTCTCCCGTACCTCTTGAACTCGGATTATTGGGGACGTACACACTCCGACCATAATCCTCACTGTGTGGTGTTGGCCTGGGAGGGCGGGAATCCCCACATGGAGACTGCAGCCGGCTTTGCTCGAAGATGAGGTGTTTCGGGAGTCAATCGGAGAGGCTAGAGGGGAATACTTTACGCTTAATGCGGGCACTGCCTCCTCCGCGATGATGGAATGGGCGGCCATGAAAGTCACCCTGCGAGGGAAGTGTTTGGGGCTGGGTTGCGGGCTGCGACAACAGGTGGCATCGGAACTGCTGGAAGCAGAGCGACGCCTGATGCCGTTGGAAAACAGGGCGGTGGTGGATGCTGGGGGATGGGCTGACTTGGAGGAAGCATGCAAGAAACACGTGGCGCTCCTGGACCGACAGCGCTGTCTCAATTTTGCTGCGCACTCTGCATCGGTGCATGCTAAAGCGGACCGCTCGGGACCCCTTCTTGCGTGGTTAATCAGACAGGAACAAACAGGGGGTTTAATCACGGCTCTGCGCAGCAGGAAATACACAGCAGGAAATACATTGTGAATTGCCTGCGCACTATGCACAATTGTATAAAGCGGGCCCACAGGCCTCGGATGGGTGATTAATCAGTTCTTAGATGGTCTTTCATTCCCAGTTCTGTCAGGTGAACAGCGAATGGAACTAGAGGCTCCACTCACGCTAGAGGAGGTTCGAGGCATGATCAGGGCACTGCTGTCGGGGAAGGTCCCTGGCCCTGACGGCTTCCCGCATGAATTTTACAAGTCGTACGCAGACTCTCTCAGCCCACAGCTGCTTAAAGTTTATACAGAGGTGCTCGAAGTTCTTGCCCTCCCAGCTTCAATGACGGAAGCTACATTGATTATGCTCCCTAAGCCAGGCAGGGACCCCACCTCCATAGGGGCCTATCGGCCCTTGGCACTTCTGAATGGGGATTACAAGATCCTAGCGGGCGTTCTGGCTAATAGATTAGCACCATTGATCCCTCCTCTAGTTCATCAAGACCAAAACGGGTTCGTTCCGGCCCGTAACACATCACTTAATATATAACAGCTGTTTAGGGTGATGCGCTGTGACACCGAGGATTAGCCAAGGGCCGGTTGTGTTGTATTGGACCTGGAGAAGGCCTTCGACACGGTCGAGTGGCCTTTCCTGTTTGCTGTGCTCCATCGTTTCGGGTTTGGTACCTACTTTCTGAGTCTTATCAAGTTGCTATACGGGGCTCCCACGGTTCGGCTGCGATCCGGTACTCTCTTCTCTGATCCTATACTGATAGAGCGGGGGACCCCTCAGGGATGCCCCCTCTCCCCTCTAATTTTCGCTCTGATGATCGAACCGATAGTAATGGCGCTACGCGCCTCAGCGTCAGACTAGGGGGTCGGTCTTGGAGACGGTATCCAAGCAATCTCTCTTTATGCAGATGACATTCAGTTATATGTCAAAGACATTCTTGCGTCCCCCAAATCATTCCCGCATCTTCGCGGTCTTTTGCGACCTTATCTGGGCTGAGGGTACATTGCGGTAAATCATGTTTGTATCCTTTTCACCCTGCTACGGGAGACCCGAGCTGGGAGGTTGACGGGACGATAGTACAATGGCAACCTGTGGCGTTTAGATATCTGGGGATTCGTATCTACCATAGTGACCAAGATCTTTTAGACGGCAACATCACGAGGGCGGTCACAGCGTTAAAGACCCAGATCGAATTCTGGAAAACGCTTAATCTTTCGGTCATCGGTAGAGTGGAGTTAGTTAAAATGGTCATGTTGCCACGTCTCCTATATTATTTTGCTAATTTGCCACTTCACCTACCTGTGTCCTTTTTCCATTCTCTGGAGAAGATTGTCCGTGATTTTGTTTGGAATAATTTCCGGTGCAGGGTGGCGTTGGTTAAGTTGTACTTACCTCGCTCAAGGGAGGGGGCTGGGTTTACCCAATTTTGAGCATTATTTTCTGGCGTCGCAAATACTGTGGGTGGCAAAATGGGTGGCGGAATTACATCTCTCGGACTCGGTGGAGCGTGACCCCCCGTATTCTTTGGATCGGATTCTTTCCATATTTCACCCCTGTATTAGATCGAATGAGCCTCTCCTGTTGCTAGTTTCGACGGCACTGAAGGGTTTTCGGAGGGCGTTGCGTCTTACTAGACGCGTTATACCGTATGCGCCTGTAGTGCCTTTATTGGTTATGCCGACCATACGGGGACGTGTACGCAGTTCTGATTTGACGGAATGGGAAGGAGCAGGCATATCTACTTTGGGGGATCTCTACAGAGAGGGCGCATTGCGGACCTTCCTGGATATTATGGAAGAAGATGGAGTGCCTCCGGGCAAATTCCTAAATCATGCCTCCTGGATGGCCTCGATGAGGCGCTGGTGGGGCGATGCAGGAACTTCCGGCGCATCTTATGATACAATATGTGCACGTTTTGGGTACGGGGCATCACTTGGTCAAATGGTTCACAGAGTCCATTAGGGAACATACCTTGACGGATTTAACGCCACTGAGAGCTAAGTGGGAGATTGACCGAGGAAGGCCCTATTCGGAAACGGAATGGTCCATGGTCTTGGAAAGCCCCAAGCAGGTCCCCAGAAATGCTAGTTTTTGACTGATACAGTTTTATATTGTCCATAGGGCTTATCTTTCCCCGGACAAGATTAATCGATATTTTCATAGACAAGATGCGTGTTGCCCGCGATGTAAGATGACTTGACGCGGACCTCCTGCACATGCTCTGGGCCTGCCCCGCTCTGCGTGTTTACTGCGTGTCCACTTCCAGATACACACTGACCCCAAGACCACCCTCCGAGGCACCCTCATCTACAGACCCCCGGGACCACGCACACTATTCAGCGAAGACATCGCAGACTTCATCAGCCCGCACGCCATGCCCTCAGCCGACTACATCCTCCTAGGGGACCTCAACTTCCACCTGGAGAACAACAACGACAGAAACACCACCGCCCTGCTGGACAACCTCGCCAACCTCGGACTCAAGCAACTGGTGAACACGCCCACCCACTACGCCGGCCACACGCTTGACCCCGTCTTCTCGTCCAGCAAGCACATCTCCTTCAGCCACGCCACCGGACTCCACTGGACCGACCACAGCTGCGTCCACTTCAGCTTCAGAAAGACTGCGACCCACCACCACCCGCAACAGGCTCCCCGCCGGAGCTGGAGCAAGATCACCGCCGAGCAGCTCACCGCCTCCCTCAGCCAGAACACACCCACCAACACAACGGACCCAAACGAAGCAGCCAGCAACCTCGCCAAGTGGCTGACCGCCTGCGCCGACGACCTCGCACCACTAAAAAACCCTCCCAGCAGACCCGGAAGCAAGAAAACCCCTTGGTTCACCAACGAACTCAAGGAATCCAAGAAGAACTGCCGCACTCTCGAGAAAACCTGGCGACTCGACCAGACCACAGACAACAGGACCGCCCTCAAGCACGCCACCCGCAAACACCACCAGCTGATCCGTGCCACCAAGAAGTCGGCACTCAAAGAACGACTGGACAACAACGCCCATGACAGCAAGGAACTTTTCAGCATCGTCAAAGAGTTCTCCAACCCCAGCGCCGGAAACAACGACATCACCCCCTCGCAAGACCTCTGCAACTCACTCTCCGCGTTCTTCCACCGCAAGATCACCGACATACACAACAGCTTCGACGCACAAACAACGCACCCTACCGCCCGAACCAACGCCCGCCACCACCACCCTCTGCAACTGGACCCCGATCAGCACCGAAGACACCACCCGCACGATGAACTCCATCCACTCCGGATCACCAACCGACCCCTGCCCACACCACGTCTTCAACAAAGCCGACGCCACCATCGCACCCCATCTCCGGGACATCATCAACTCCTCCTTCCACACCGCCACCTTCCCGGAGAGCTGGAAGCACGCCGAGCTTACCGCCCTCCTGAAGAAACCAACGGCGGACCCCACCGACCTCAAGAACTACCGTCCCATCTCGCTCCTTCCGTTTCCGGCCAAAGTCATCGAGAAGACCGTCAACAGACAGCTTGCCGCCTTCCTCGAGACGAATGGATCCCTCGACCCCTCGCAGTCCGGGTTTCGGGCCAACCACAGCACCGAGACCGCCCTTATCGCAGCCACCGACGACATCAGAACCCTAACCGACAACGGGAAACAGCTGCCCTCATCCTCTTGGACCTCTCTGCGGCGTTCGACACCGTCTGCCACCGCACCCTAGTGAAGCGCCTCAGCAACATCGGAATCCGAGAGAAAGCACTGGAATGGATCATCTCGTTCCTCGCCGGAAGAACCCAGAGAGTCCGCCTCCCCCGTTCAGATCCGAAGCCACCGAAGTCATCTGCGGCGTTCCACAAGGATCCTCACTCAGCCCAACCCTCTTCAACGTCTACATGAGCCCCCTCGCAGCCATCGCACGCCGACACAACCTCAACATCATCTCCTACGCCGACGACACCCAGCTGATCCTCTCCCTCACCAACGACCCCACCACCGCCAGAGCCAACCTACACGACGGGATGAGAGACGTCGCCGACTGGATGAGGAACAGCCGCCTTAAACTGAACTCAGACAAGACGGAAGTCCTCATCCTGGGCTCATCACCCTCCGCCTGGGACGACTCCTGGTGGCCCCCGGCCCTGGGCACCGCGCCCAAGCCAACGGACCACGCACGCAACCTGGGCTTCATCCTGGACTCCTCCCTGTCGATGACCAGACAAGTCAACGCCGTCTCATCTTCATGCTTCAACACCCTGCGCATGCTCCGCAAGATCTTCAGATGGATCCCCACTGAAACCAGGAAGACCGTCACCCAGGCACTCGTCACCAGCCGACTGGACTATGGGAACACCCTCTACGCCGGAACCACAGCCAAACTTCAAAAGAGACTCCAGCGCATCCAGAACGCCTCCGCACGACTCATCCTGGACATCCCCCGACACAGCCACATCACCGTGCACCTGAAAGACCTGCACTGGCTCCCCGTCAGCAAGAGAATCACGTTCAGACTCCTCACCCACGCACACAAGGCCCTCCACGACCTGGGCCCAAAGTACCTCAACGACCGCATGACCTTCTACACGCCCACACGCCAGCTACGATCAACCAGCCACGCCCTCGCCACCGTACCACGCATCCGCAGAACCACCGCCGGAGGAAGATCCTTCTCCTACCTGGAAGCCAAGACCTGGAACTCCCTCCCCACTCACCTTCGGCGAACCCAGGACCATCTCTCCTTCAGGAAGCAGCTCAAGACCTGGCTGTTCGAGCAGTAACTTACCCCCTCCCCCAGCGCCTTGAGACCCTCCCGGGTGAGTAGCGCGCTCTATAAATGCAGTGATTGATTGATTGATTGACTGGGAGGGGGTGTTTGAAGCATTGACCACGTGTACGGATAGGGAAGTGCCGAATACATGGGAGACCTGCATTACTGGCGTCTTCCCCAGAAACAAAAAACACAAAGCATCCACCCGGTTTTTGGATTTGGGTTTTACGGTAGCCAAGCGATTGATCACCCGCCGTTGGAAGGCAACAGATCCCCACCAACTAAAGCCTGGTTTCTGTCAATGTTGAACTGGGTGAAAGCGGAAGCGGTTTCACTGGTTCGAGAAGACACGATGGGACTGCGTAAATTCCCTATCTCCGCTGCATGGAATACCATGTTGTGCGTGTTACAAGGGCAGTTGCTGCCGGATGACCAAACAGATGTTCCCACATCGGATACATAGAGCATGATACCTGGGTGGGTTTGTGGCATGTGTTTTGATTTGCTGCGAGACCAGGGCCACTCCCGTTCCACACTGGATGGTCCTCTCTCCTAACAATTTAGATGTGCATCTATGAGTTAACTGATGGGCTCTTTCCTTTGGATTCACGGGGGTCTGTGTCTTTTCCCACACCTCTTTGTGGCCCCTATTCCCTTTCCCGCCCCTTTTCTGGCAGTTTTTTCCCATGTTAGGGGTTTGTGTTTTGTTATTTTCTAAAAATTATTTGGCTATCTGCACAGATTAATGTGATATGGCGGAGTGAAGCCATAAGTGTTGTATACTTGTGATTGACAAGACTTGCTCGAATACCATTTTCTTTATTGCATAATTATTTGACGATGCAACATTCTCATTGGTGGGCAGAGGTTATTTGACTAATGGGAAATGCTATATGCCGATTTCAAATATGTACGGTTGACAAATGTACTGATCTTAGTGTACAGTTACTTTGTGATATAGGCTTGATTTTTCTCTCTACCAGCCTTGTATGGTGCTCTATACGGTGTTGTACTTTTTTCTTTATATGTTCGCAACCACAAATCTCTAATAAACAGATCAAACAAAAAAAAGAGTATTCTCACATCCCCTTATTGTGACTACGCTATATTTCCCTCAGGGCCCATCCCTGTATCCAGTTCTGTAACAGTTTGGATTGACGAATTGATTGTGCGCCAACCAGGGGGGGATGGGACCGATCCAGTACGGTGTCTATGACCGCATTAAAGTCACCTCCAAGTATCCAATGAATGTCTGTCCAGTCTGCTAGCGCAGCACTGACTCGGGCATAAAAGGGTTCCTGATCCGAGTTAGGGGTATATAAACTACCTAAGCACTATTGGGTTGCCATCTAATGCACCCCAAAGTAAGACGTATCTGCCCTCTTTATCTATACGTTTCTCCTGCACCACAAATGGGACCCCAGAGCGTATCCATATGGCCGGCCCCCGAGCAAAGGCAGAATAGGTCGTGTTATACAATTGCCCTCTCCATTTATTCTGTAGTTTGGTAGCCTCCGACGCAGTTAGATGTGTCTCTTGTAGGAACACTATCTGTGCTTTGCACCTTGTTAGCTGGGCGTGCACTCTGTGTCTTTTGTGTGGTGATCCCATTCCCCTTATGTTCCATGTAATACAGTTATAGTGTTGTACCGTTTCCAGCCGAGCCATTATAATGAATTAATGTAACCCAGTCAGTTCGGAGGATACATAAGTTAAGGCCCGTCAGCATCCCTGTTAAACAACCCAATACACGGTCCAACTGCAGAACTTTGTTCGACCAAACATTAGAAACAATTTGTATTAACTTTGCATTTCTAAAACTTGCAATTGCATTGGGGGTCATGGTTGATGTGTGTCGCTTGGGAGTTCCCAATTTCCCAAAATACCCTCCCACGAAAAAGGGGGGTGCCAGCCCCCGCCCCGGGTCTCCACCGCCCATGCCCTGAGTCAATGTTCAAGTCTCTTGGATAAGAAAAACGGACATCAGCTCTCTGGTGAGGGACTAATATACGGGCATATTATCAACGGCCAGCGATAATTATCGCTGGCCGTGCTTAGCGATAATTTTGTTATCGCAGGCTATCTCTGGAATTTATCGCCCTCGTAGCGCGTTATTAACAACGCGTTTCTCCAGGGCGATAAAAATTCCAGAGATAGCGAGGTTATCGCCGTTTTACAGGGAACATCGCTGTTTTTCCAGCGATGTTCCCTGCAAACGGCGATAACACTGCTGATACGACCCACAGGGTCGTATCAGCATAATCCACCCCAATGTTAGGGATAGGTAAGTCTGCATTTTAGCAGACGTTAGTTTTGGAGAAACTAACGTGTGCTAAAATGCTGGAGCAACCTTGTAAATATCGTGATGTGAACATCAGCGATATTTGCAAGGTAGTCCATCCGAGTACGCCCACTTTGCATCTCATTAGAGATGCAAAAGGAGGCGTTGGGAAAAAGAGTGCTAACATGCGATTATGCATGTTAGCACCCTCTTGTAAATAGGGCGATAGTTTTATCGCTGCTTTTTGGCTTTTAAGCCAAAAAGCGGAGATAAAGCCCTTGTAAATATGCCCCATAGTTCCTCTGTTATATACAGTTCTTGTGGACTGTTTTCTCGACAGTCTTACCTCATCCAGCAGGAAAACCAGGAGTCGTCTCCCCAATAGACATATGTGCTCCTTACTAACCTCACTGCAGAAAGTGTGCCTCTAAAATATCCGACCAGTCCATGCAGGTTACCTTTGAGTGGATCTTTAGTTGAGAAGTTCGTTCACCGTTTGTGACGACATCGAGGAAAACAGTGGTAGGCTATTATCTGGTTCGATTGTGCTGCGTCGCCAGTAGATGATTCATCATCCGTGATTACTCTTGTGTCTCTGAAAGTGGCAGCAGATATGATGGCCCTTCTCTGCCCCTCCAGCACCTGTTCGGGTGTTGGGTCGAGTCTTCGTCCTGTCGTTTGGTTTTGGAACGTTGTCGCTGTGATTGCCGTCGTCTGGTTTGCGAGTCTTCCATCTGTCTGTGGGCTGAATTTATAGGTAGGCCCGGGAAGGTGTGTTCAATACCTTCCCACGCTTCCGTTGGGGTATCGAAAAAATTACTCTTTTGATCATGCATAATTTTGAGTTTAGCCGGGTACAAGTGCGCATATTTCAAATTTATAGCCTGTAGATGCTGCTTGACTCCTTGATATTGCACCCTCTGTCTCTGCACTTGTAGGATGTAGTCGGGAAAAAGGAGATGCGTACATTGTCTTTCTTGATCGGTGCTTTTTCTCTTGCCACTTACAATATCTGGTCACGGTCTCTGTAATTCAGCACTCTGACAACTATAGGGTGAGGCGGCATACCCGGTACTCTCCTCCTAGTGGGGACCCTGTGGGCTCTCTCAATGCAGAAGGTGTCGGTTAGTCGTCCCAGTGGCATTAGTGACTTTAGCCATGCTTCTATGTATAGCGTCTCGTTTTGGCCTTCTGAGTTCTCTGGCAGACCAATAATGCACACATTATTGTGGCGCGACCACCCTTCTGCATCTTCTATTCGTTCTTGTAGGGTTGCGAGCTGGTATTGCATTTGTTCCAGTACGTTCGAGTGTTCTTTTTGGTTAGGGATTATTTCTTGTACTGCCGCTCTATTGGCAGTCACCTTTTCTGCAAGTTTTTTATGGTCGTCTCTAATTATTGCAATGTCTACTGTGAGGGAGCCCAGTTGTTGTTCCATTACTTTGCGAGATTGCCTTATTTCCTGCAAAATGAGGTCCAGTTTGTCTGGCTGTGTGCCGTCGGCCGTAGGGGGAACCACCTCGGTAGGCGTGGTGGCCTAGGCTGCACTGGTATCTTCAGTGTCCTGGTTTCTACCCATTGTGCGTCCCATTTTGATTATGTATTTGCGCCTGGTTCTGGTGTGGGCTTGTGGATATGTTCTGTCACTGTAGGTGTTTTCCACTCAGCGGTGCCTTAGTGGTCAAGTTTATCAGTTGTGCACCACTACTCGTTCTGGCGCTCGTTCCGCACCCGATTCGCTCCCCACTGCAGCAGGTGTCTCCCTGGGCCCCTCCGATGTAGACTTTTGTGGTGTTTTAATGAAAGTACAAGGGCACTTCTTATATGTCGTAACTTTGCACGTAGGGTCAGTGTTGTTCTTTTTAACAATAGATCGTGGGGGCAGTGGGATTCTTACCGGGACGCTAGTCGCACTGCCATGGCGAATAAGGGTTCTGGGTCCAAGTCGATCCCCTTTCTCCAGTAGTGCCTTGTGTGCTGTTGGGGCCACGCACTTTCCAGCTGTGTCATGGGGCTGCACAGGACCCTGGCGACGGCACCAATTTGCCACGGGCAACATGGCCCAGTATGGAGCACCGCTGCCGTGGCGTCCAGATACACAGGAGCGGGGGATGGCAAGGCTGTGTATGGCGTGCTTCCTTGCGGCTAGGGTTATTCACGGAGGCCTCGCCTTTGGTAGTTCCTCATCCCTCTCCGGGTCTCGTCTTTCTACAATATGGTTACAGGAGGGTGCCTCCGTGGTATGTGGCCTTCTCTCCCAAGGTAGCCAGTTGCAGTTGCCCCAGTAACTTACTCCCTCGCTAGCAGTGGAGGCCTGTTGTTGTTTACATGAAGGATCGGTGATCTTAGACCGTACCAGGCAGGTCCGGCCCCCCACTTGCATCCACAACCGCCCCAGGCCAGCTGCTCCGCTGCACAACTGTCAGAACCCTTCAGATTCCTCATGTTCAGGCTCTTTCCATTTGCTCTTTGCTTAAGAATAGTAAACCAAGTCGAGGTAGAGAGTATTACCTGCAGAGATTACAAAGACGAAGGAGATCCAAGATGGCCACCGGAGAGCGACCATTAAGTCAGCAGTCTAGTGTGCTTGCCCTAGATTGCAATTCGGAATGTCCAGGTGATGCGCCCGTTGAAGTGCGCACTTCACCTGAAGACTTCACGGGAGTAGAAGTTTTGGACCTTGGCGGCGCGAAAGTTAGACAGGGACCTTTCGTCGTGAGTTCACTCGTCGAGCCTACGGTTCCAGAGCAGAATTGAGTTTGCAGAGATTTAGTAAGACGAACAATTTCAGTACATAGTTATTTTTTTTAGGAAATATATCCTGAGCGCGGCTCGCGCTACTCAGCAGCATTTTTCTTTTCTTTTAAGTTGAATTTCCAGTACTTGAATTGAGGGGAAAATAGAATGGCTGTGAGTTGGCAACATAATATTTGGAGACTCCGGGTTTAATTTCATTGAGGAATGAAACATTGTTGCAGAGTATAGTTTTTTGTTTAGTTACCATTGGCAAGTGTTACTTCCTTCACGCAGATTTACTAACCGACTATCAGGCACTCACACCCCCCCCCCCCTTCCGTTTACCCATTAGTGCTACTTAGCTATTTTAGTCCAAGTTGAGGAGAGCATTAGTCGCTAGTCTGCACTGAGATGTATATATAATTTTTAGGAGAAATTACATAGACTAGTTAATCCTATTGGAAGAAAGAGTAATAAATATAAATAGAATTTACCTGCTATCGAAATCTGAAGAACTATAAGAGCCTTCCGTAAGCCTTGTAGGTAAGAGCCTGAAAAGACAGAACGAGCAAATTAAAAAGATTTTAAGTCTGAACAGTTGTTTAATCATACATCTAATTAATAGTTCCAGCCAAGGTTTACCAATATATAAAACAGGAAGAAAAGAAGAGGAGTCACCAGAAGATTCGGTAGGTCATAGAGTAAAAGTAAATCAAGAAACAAATGCAAATGACATAGTAATGTTAAGAGGTATTGATACTAATGAAGAGTTCATTACAGTTCCAACAAGACAACTCTGGGCGAGAATCTTTTAAAATAGCAGAAGAAGAAGAAGACCCCGGAAGGAACCAGAATTCCAAGTGTGGCAGTCTCTTCTCTGTCCCCATCCCCTTTCCCCCCTGTAGATTCCTTGGCTGGTCATGTGCTAGAGAACGTGCAGCCGGGAAGCTGTAGTGGGGCATTGGGAACATACGTTGTTCTGCTCCTGTGCATCAGAAGACAATCTGACAACAACCTCGCCGTGGGCCTTTACCAGTCGCAGTATCGCGCAGTCTGCCCAGCCCGCAGCTATCTCCGACCCGGGGCGCTGATAGCAGAGTCCCGCCCCTAACTCACCGCCGTCATCTTTCACCGGCGTCCGGTGGGGGCCATGGGCGTTCCTTGGTTCTGGGGTGGTCGGGGGCAGCAGTTCACTCACTTGGACCCCCCCGGTCGCGACCTCCACAGGTTCCGCCACTCAATAGTGCCTCTCAAGCCACGGTGTCGCGTAGGTAGGGCTGCCCACAGCGGCCTCCATTTTTGGGCGCCATCAGTCATGCTCCGCCCCCAGCTCACCACCGTCTATTTTCTCCGGCGTCTGGTGAGGGCGACGGGCGCTCCTTGGTTCTGGGGCGGTCGGGAGGCAACGGTTCACTCACTTGGACCCCTCTAGTCGGGCCCACTCCAGGCCCGTCGCTCACTGGTGCATCTCCGAGATAGGCCCCTCGAGCCCCGGTGTCACGTAGTTGTAGAAGCCCACAGCGGCCTCCGATTCTGGGCACCTTCAGTCACGGCCCGCCCCTGGCTTACCACCGTCATTTTTCTTCGACGTCTGGTGGGGCGATAGGCACTCTCTGCCTCCGGGGCGGCCATAGGACAATGATGCACTGATTTGGTCTCCCTTTTGGCAATGAATCAGCGTTTTCCCCTCGTCAGCGAGATTCGGGAGCCGCCATTTTGGTGGTGTTATGGGCGCATCCGCCGCCCCGGAAGCACCGCAGGGTGGGTATTTCTACGGGTGGTATTTCGGGTCCTCGGGGTCTAGCAGCCATCCTCAGTGTTTTTTGGCCGTCGATGCCGTTCCTCAGCAGGCAATATGGCGTGGACGGAGGGCCTGGGCCGGGAGACCCGCAACTATACGACCGACATATTAGGCGGTTGGCCACGCCCCCGTGATGAGCCTAGTATGATGTAGTGGTTGCGTGCATAGTCCGTTGGGGTGGGGGGATCCCAGATCGGCTGGCCACCAGGAGTCATCCCAGGCTGAAGGGGTGGGTCACAGGATGAGTACTTCGGTCTTGTTCTAGTTGAGCTTGCGGCAACTGTCTTTCATCCAAGTAGGAATGGCCTTCATTCCACTGTGGAAGTTGGTTCTGGCAGTTGTGGGTTCGTTGGTGAGGGAGAGGATCAGCTGGGTGTTGTCGGCGTAGGAGACAATGTTGAGTCCATGGCTTCTGACGATGGTTGCGAGGAGGGCCATGTAGACGTTGAAGAGGGTAGAGCTCAGGGAGGAGCCCTGGGGCACTCAACAGCTGATCTCTGTGGGTTCTGAGAGGAACGGTGTTAGTCTAACTCGCTGAGTCCGGCCCGTGAGGAAGGATTGTATCCAGTCCAGTGCCTTGTCGCAGATGCCGGCGTCGTGAAGTCTTGTGATTAGGGTGCGGTGGGAGACGGTGTCAAAGCCAGCCAAGGGGAGGAGGGAGATGGGTCTGAAGTTCTTGAGGTCTGTTGGGTCTGAGAACGGCTTCTTCAGCAGGAGGTTGATCTCAGCATGTTTCCAGTCGTCGGGGAAGGTTTCGATGGAGCAATAGATGGTGCAGCAAAGCTGGGGGGCGATGGCGGCGGCTGCTCTATGGAAGATGTGGTACGAGCAAGGATCCATCGGGGCTCCTGAGTGGATGCTCTTCATGGTCTTGAGTGTGTCCTCTGTTGTGAGTGGGGTCCAGCAGAGCAGGGTCTGTTGGGGTGCGGTGTAGTTGTGTGCGATGGTGGTGGGTGTAGTGGCGGGTCTAGGGTGTCAAAGCTGTCATAGATCTTCCTGCTCTTGTGGCGGAAGAAGGTGCCAAGTTTATTGCAGAGGTCTTGGGAGGGAGGAACGTCTGCGGTCTTGCTGTTGGGCCTGACGAGCTCCCTGACAATGGCGAAGAGTTCTTTGCTGTTGTGTGCGTTGGCATTGATTCTGTCTTGGAGGGCCATTTTCTTTGTGTTTTTGAGAAGGAGGTGGTGTGCGTTGACGGTGGATTTGAAGGTTGCGTGAGTCTCTGGGGTTTTGTTATTCCTCCGTCTCTTCTCGAGTCGTCTGCAAGTGCGTCTGGATTCATGGAGGGCTGGGATGAATCAGCTGGCTTTCTTGGAGTGTTGCTTGCCTGGTCTTTTCTTGAGGGGTTCCAGGGTGTCAGCGCAGTTGGAGATCCATCGGTGGAGATTGCGTGCTGCAGTGTTGGCGTCCATTGGCGTTGGTGGAGTGGTTGTGCTGAGGGAGTTGACAAGAAGTTCTTTGGTGGCCTTGATCCAGCTGTGAGGGGGGGGTCGATGAGGGTGGTGGTGTACGGTGGATGTGGCGAAGGGGAGATGCACCCAGTGGTGTTCGGTCCAGGAGAGTTCGGTGGTGTGGCTGTAGCTGATGTTCCCGCTGGCGTGTGTCCGGCAGTGTGGGTCGGTGCAGTGACTAGCTGCTTGAGTCCGATGTTGGCGAGGTTCTCCAGAAGGGGGGCAGTGTTCTGGTCACTGGGGTTGTCCATGTGGAAGTTGAGGTCTCCGAGTAGGATGTAGTCGGTGGATGCGAGAGCCCGGGGTGCGATGAGGTTTACGATGGCGTCGGTGAAGGGTGGTCGAAGGCCAGGGGGCCTGTAGACAAGGGTGCCGTGGAGGGTGGAGTTGGGGTTGGTCCGGATCTAGAATTGGAGGTGTTCCATGTTTGTTGTTGGGTCATTAGAGTGCGTGGTCAGTCTGAGTGTGCTCTTGTGGATGATGGCGATGCATCCTCCTGGGCGGTCGGGGCGGTCCATGTGGGTGATCTTGTAGCCGTCGGGGATGGCGATGGCGATGTCCGGTCCGGAACAGGGGTTAGTCCAGGGTTCCGTGAAGATAGCGATGCCAGGAGAGGTGGCCTCCAGGAGGTTCCAGATTTCTGAGGCATGTTTCTGGAGGGACCACACGTTAAGGAGGATGCAGTTGAGCCGGGCGGGTGCGCTGTTGGTCGGTTGGGCAGCGAGAGAAGCTGGCGTGTTGGCGTGGGTAAAGATACGGTTGCAGTTCCGGCAGGCGAAGGGTCCATGGGTCTTTATCGGTGATGCTAGATGGCAGGCGGCGTGGCATCCGGGGTTGAGGGCAAGGAGGGTGCTGGCGTCATAGTAATGGAATGTCCAAGAAGCAGGGTCCCTGGTGCTGGGTGTGGTCCAGGGGGAGACGGGCGCATAAGGTGGTTGCGCATCAGCCACCATTAAGTAGTGCTGGGGGGGATAGGACAGCTGGAAGGTGGGAAAACACAGGAGCGAGAAGGGACAGTCGAGGGGGCGGGGCCGTGGGGGATCGCAGTGGCAGGGGCGATTTGTGAGAAAAAACAAGAGGAACAAGCATTTGTAATGCAATAGGTCTCGCATTTGCGAGAGTTTAAGCTATTAGTATTGTAAATGACATTGCCTTTTATTTATGTTTTAAAACCCAAAACAAATAAAAGGCATTGTCATTTACAATGCCAAAAGCTCAAACGCGCGTAAATGCGAGACCTATTGCATTGCAAATGCATGTTTTACATTACGGTGGCAACCCTGCCTGTGGCACTGAGGTGATCACTGCTAGTAATCTTTCATAGGGTGGTCGATAACGTAAATTTGTCTGAGATGCTCACTATTACATTATTAATAACAGTAGCTCGGGATTATATTCATTGAACATAAGCATCATGGGGGGCAGGGAGGAACTTTTGCACGGGGGTGATTACCTGGTATTTTAGATTGGTTAAGTGCTGTCTGTTCAGTTGCATGCTTTGGAACTTTTTGTTTTCCTTTTCTTTTGTAATGAGGAAAATTAGAATTGCTTCCATCAATATCTGTGGGTTGAATGATCCCCAAAAAGAAGAAGGATTAGCCTTGATGTTCAGTTTTTGAAGGCAGATATCTTATGCCTCCAAGAGACTCATATTGAGGGATGTAGGAAAGGGATTCTAGAATTGGATGGGTACCAACTTATTGTTACTACTACACAAGAAACTCGGACAAGAGGGGTGGAGATATTAGCCCGTAAGGGTATGGGAAGTTTTACTCGTTCTCTTGCAGACAAAATGGGAAGATGGGTTATTGTGCAAGTACATTTAAACAATAGAGGGTTTACTCTTTGTTCAGTGTATGGCTCTGTGCTGGACGATCCAGCACTTTTTGACTGGTTGAAGGTGGAGCTTGTGGGGTGGCCTCTTCCCTTGATCTTCTGCGGAGATCTGAATATTAATATGAGTTGTAAAGTTGCCACCCACAAGGTATCGTATCAAGGCCGAAAACCTAGAGTTTTTAAATCATTGGCACAACTTAAGATACTGCACGGGTTAGAGGATGTTTGGGCGATACAAAAGGAGTATGACCCTGGTTTTACGTATTTCTCTGCACCACATCAAGTTCATGCAAGACTGGACTATTTTTTTGTGTCACACGAACTTTTACAAGGAAGCACGATAAGCAAATTCCCTAAAGTAATGTCTGATCACAATCCTCTGTGGATTGAGCTTGAAATCCGGTACCCATCCTCACAGACACGGTGGACATTTAACAGGGCCCTTTTAAATGAAGAGGGGTATATACAGCAATTGGAGGAATGGATTCCTAGGTTTATTAAAGAGAATCTAGGGAGTGCTAATCTAGGTATAGTGTGGGACACATTAAAAGCAGGGATTAGAGGGGAAACTACCAGATTTGGGTGGGAGGCACAAAGACATGATAAAACCCTGCTGCGATCCCTGTATGAGGATCTGGGCAAGGCCGAGACCAAATTGATAGAGGCAGCCCAGTTAAAGATTACTATCGCCAGATCAGCCATTACGGAAATTTCTTTTAAGAAGGTGGCCGGTAAATACTTGGCCTGGAGGAGTAGGGCATATGAAAGTACTGAGAGAGTGGGACACCTCCTAGCTGTGCGTACTAGAGAGAAGATTACACATACCCGGATTAGGGAAATTAGGGATCCGAACGTTGGTATGGTAAGCGAGACTGAGGCTATTCTTACCGCTTTTCAGAAATTCTATCAAAATTTGTATACGGAAGATGTCCAGATCGGGAACCCAGAAATTGAGGACTATCTAAAGGGGCTAACCTTGGATATGTTATCGAGTGAGGAGAGAGACAGACTAGAAGAACCAATCACTTTAGATGAACTAACCGAGGCTATAGACTCTCTTCCATCTGGCAAAGCCGTGGGCACCGATCTAATTCCTGGGGAATTCTATAAAAAGTTTAAGACTCAGCTTTCGGCACTTATGCTGGAGGTATTTCAAAGAGCTCAATTAGATATGTCTGCCCCGGATTCTTGGAAGAGTGCCAATATTATAGTTTTTCTTAAGAAAGGCAAATCTGCTAAGGAATTGGGATCGTAACGGCCTATTACGTTGGTTAACCACATCGGTGCTCATGACGAGCCATGAGTCACAGTGGAGCTGTGCTCATGACGAGCTGGGCTCGTCATAACGGCCGCGCTCCGCCCACGCGCGATTAATTACCCGCCTGTGTGGGAGAATTAATCAGTGGGCGGGGTTGTGACGAGCCCAGCTCGTCATGAGCACAGCTCCACTGTGACTCACGACGAGCTGGGCTCGTCACGAGCACCGCGGCACCGCGCTCACCCCCCCGCCCCTGCACCGCGGGGGAATTACCCCCGCAGGGAAGGGGTTAACAGCGATGTTAAAATTTATTCTAAAATTCTGGCTAATAGGTTAGCTGCAGTCATTAAAAGGCTAGTTTCCCCTTTCCAGCATGGGTTCGTACCTGGCAGGGGGACAACCGAGCACATTCGGCGTATAATCACACTCTTTGACTACACAAAGGTATCAGGAGACCCTATGGCGGCTATACTTCTTGACGCTGAAAAGGCGTTCGATAGGGTCTCCTGGCCCTTTTTATGGGTGATTATGGAAAGGCAAGGCCTGGGTAAGTGTTTTATTGGTGCTATCAGGTGTTTGTATCGGGAACCTGTGGCTAGGATTGTATTGATGGGGGTTTCATCCGATATAATTAAAATTACTCGTGGTACACGGCAAGGGTGTCCTTGTTCCCCGCTATTATTCGCACTATACATAGATCCTCTAATTAGGAAATTAGCGGGGAATAATAAGATACAAGCAATTCAAACTATTGGTGGAGATACAAAGATACTTGCATATGCAGATGATCTTGCCATAACGACAGCTAACCCACTGGAGGCTATTAGGGAGATAGAAAGGGAGGCAAGTAACTTTGGCAAAATTTCAGGCTATTTTCTTAATGGGAACAAGACAATGATCGTTAAAAATTCTAGGACAGACCTGAACAATACACGGGTTGGGGGTAATGCCAGATATCTAGGGGTTGAGATCTCTGCCAACCCGGATGAAATTGTGCAAATTAACTTGGAGCCGCTGTTAAATAAGACAAAAACAGATTTTAATAGATTGAACTGTTTACACCTCACACTTCTAGGAAGGTGAAATGCTATCAAAATGTTATTTTTGCCCAGAATTCTTTACTTTTTTAGAGCTATCCCAATAGAGATAAACAAAACCTGGTTTTTAGCGTTTAATCAATTAATTTCGAAATTTTTGTGGGCCGGGAAACGCCCTCGTCGTGCACTAAGATATATGACATTACCGAGAGAGCGGGGAGGGTGGTCCGTCCCTAACCTCCAGTTATATTACTGGGCAGCAGCCTTACAACAAATGGCGGTCTTGTTGGGAAAAGAGATGGCAGTTTCTGAGGCTGCACCCTGTATCTCAATTTATAGGCTAGTACTAGGGGCAGAAGCCCAGGGCTGTTTAATGCGTCATATTGATTTTGCGTATTTCAAAAGAGTCAAGTTTAAGATCATGCTGGGAGCATTTAAGATCTGGACAGCCGTAAGGAAGAAACTTAAAATGAATAGGATACATAGATATACCCCTTGAAAGATAATGATCTATTGCCGGAAATCTTTCGAGATGGATATATGAAAGTTTGGATAGATAAAGGTATCAGGCACATTGGAGATCTTATGTTAGATAATACAATTCATTCGTTTGAGGCAATTAAGAGTAAATATGGGATAGGAAATAATCATTTCTTTAAATTTCTACAAGTTAGGGACTACCTATCTAAGAAAGTAATACAGGGCCATAGAGTCCCTTTATTGGAGTTATCACTAGGTGCTCAAGCACCTATTTCTAAATTTTGTAAACTACTTAGTAATATGATGGAGGACGATCTTATCAAGCACACTGATCGTTGGCAGGAATTGGGCCAGGCGGGGGTGGGGGATTGTGAGGATTCTCTTCTATTAAGTCAGACGGCATTTTTCTCTGTGAATTTACAAGTTCGATGCTTCAAAACCTGGTTGAATCTATATATTACCCCAGCTCGGATTTCTAAATGGGGAGGCTCCACAGGTATACTTTCCTCCCGCTGCGGCTGTTTTGCCGCAAACAGTGTTCATATGTTCGCAACATGTCCTCAACTATCAGTTTTTTGGGGGGAGGTGGGTAATTATATCAAGGATATGTTGGGGTTCGTGGTGGATTTGTCACCGCAAGTAATTATGCTGGGAGTAAGCAATCAAGTAATGACGGAGCCGAATCGGATCTTGCTTTTCACTGCTATGGCTGTTCTTAGGTTATGTTTGGCTACTGGCTAGTTAGATAAAGAACCTCCCTCAGTACACTGCTGGCTGGGGAAACTGATAGCTACCTATCGCTGGGAGAAAGCAATATATGCACGAAGAGGTTTGAGGGCGAAGAAAAGGGGAGTCGAAATTTGGTCTCCAATAATTAGCTGGGCTATTGAGGTTATGACTTGATAAAAATGTAAATGTACTTATGTTAGTTAAGGCATAACTGAAACATGTAAATCAGTATTTAAAGTGAGCTTCGGTTTTTTTTCCAGAGCATACATAGGTTCGATGCTAAATGGCTTTCCCTGGTTTCGGGGCAAGGGTGGGGTGGGTAGGCCAGGGGGGGAGGAGGGGTGCTGTTTAGAAGGGAGGGTGGTTTCTTAGATAAATAATTGACATCCTGTACATATGACTGTAAATGTATACTGAGCAACTGTATTATTATAAAGTATATATATGTGCATCATGAAGTGGCACAATGTACAACCATAAATAAAAAGAAAATACTATTTTGATTCAGTTAAGTAAAATAGCATATTGTACCTGAATGTGAAAGTGTTTTAATTTCAAACATATGGTGTGAATATGGTTGTTTGTGTTTTTCTTGTACAGGGCATGTAATTGTATAACTGTTGTTTCCTGTTCTTGCTTGGAGGGTAGTACCTAGAAGCCAGTGCTGTTGGGGATGTAATGAGTACAGACAAAACTAAAAAAACATGCCTTTTTTGGTGTGCATGTTCATGAAGTGTACCTTGGTATCTTAAATGGTGATATCTGGACTAGCATGGGGTCTCGTTAAGCACATGCAGTTTGAAAGCATTTTCCCATAACCCATTTTAATATGTACTTCCTGTGCTGGTCACACGGGCGCTCACTTATCCGCACCAGCATGTCTCAACCATAACATCATGGTTCCCACAAGGTTTTAATAAATAGTCCGTAACTGCCAAACCACAAGAAAGTGAACGAGTGGTGTGCGCTCGATGGGGAGAGAAATACTGTCTCAGAGTCTGGGAGTGCTGCTCGGTCTCAGAGTCTGGGAGTGGTGCTCGGTCTCAGAGTCTGGGAGTGCTGCTCGGTCTCAGAGTCTGGGAGGGCTGCTCGGTCTCAGAGTCTGGGAGGGCTGCTCGGTCTCAGAGTCTGGGAGGGCTGCTCGGTCTCAGAGTCTGGGAGGGCTGCTCGGTCTCAGAGTCTGGGAGGGCTGCTCGGTCTCAGAGTCTGGGAGGGCTGCTCGGTCTCAGAGTCTGGGAGGGCTGCTCGGTCTCAGAGTCTGGGAGGGCTGCTCGGTCTCAGAGTCTGGGAGGGCTGCTCGGTCTCAGAGTCTGGGAGGGCTGCTCGGTCTCAGAGTCTGGGAGTGCTGCTCGGTCTCAGAGTCTGGGAGTGCTGCTCGGTCTCAGAGTCTGGGAGTGCTGCTCGGTCTCAGAGTCTGGGAGGGCTGCTCGGTCTCAGAGTCTGGGAGTGCTGCTCGGTCTCAGAGTCTGGGAGGGCTGCTCGGTCTCAGAGTCTGGGAGGGCTGCTTGCTCGGCCGGTTTAATGGCGTGGGTGCAGCTGGCGAGGAGTGAAAGATTGCATCGGGCCTGCTTGTTAAGAGCCTTTAATGCGTATCTGTCTCCCGGTCAGGAGCAGCAGCAGCTACCAGACGGTGCTGCGCTGTGGAAGAAGCAAGTCTACTAAAGGACAGTGGATTGCACTTTCACAGCGCAACACCCGCCATTAAGTAGTGCTGCGGTGGGGGGTCGGCTGGACAGCTGGGAGATAGGAAAATGCGGGAAGGGACATTGGAGGGAGGCGGGGCCGCGGGGGATCGCAGCAGCAGTGTCGACGAAAGAGAAAAAAACAGGAGGAAAAAGGAAAAGGAAAGAAAACAAGCCAAAGGAGCCTGCAGGTAGAGGAGAGCCTCGAACTCCTGGCCTCCGGGTCAGCAGTAGCAGCAGGTGGGGAGAGCAGCAGCTACCAGATGATGCTGCGCTGTGGAAGGAGCAAGTCCACTAAACAAGCCAGCAGGCCATGGTTGAGGGTCTACTGGCCCTGGAGGCTTTATCTATTCCATCTCCAGGGCTAAACGTTCAATTCAGAAGCAAACCTGACTTCTCAAATGTAATTTATTTTACAGGTGACCACCAACCATCTGGGCTAAGCACATCAACCCTCCCCTAAACATCCAAGGGAAAATGTGGTTCCATATTAGCCATTCAGGTGGAAACCTAATAAAAAGATGTCCCAGCTCAGTGAAGAGGATTGACTATGTACAAACAAGCCAAGCGACAAAGAAGTTTCAACAATGACACTATTGGGACATGTACATGACCTTTGGCAGTGGAAAGTGGGCCTGAATCTTTTATGCAAGCAGCTCTGCTTAGCTTTCCACACAGGTTGCACTAATTACCATTGTGTCCCATAAAGCAAGTTCAATCCCAGAGCAATATTATTAACTATGTCAACTTTTCTAATATCTGTGATACACCACAATAGCAAAGAGTTGCAAAAAGACTCCCGCCTACTTTATCCACCCAATACAGCCATAATTCAAGGCCTGATACCGCTGTAAGGGAACATTGCTCTCCTCAGATGCACCCTTGTTCCTAAAAAACTCAAGTGATGAAGTAAGATCCCCCTGTTGGTTAGCTTATATTATCCTGGAATGTAGTGGGACTTCGTTCTAAACTCTCAGACCCCGAGTCGAGCACCTTGATTGAACAATTTGATGTGATTTTGTTGCAGAAAACATAGGCAAACAAGGATATACCACCTTTATCATAGAAGCTGATGCCTCAAATGCGGGCAGCCCTTCGGGTGGGTTATTAATATGGGTAGAAAATCAGCTGTGCCTGTCAGTAGGCAAGATTGAACTTAACAGTAAGGACATCTTGGGCTTAACTATGAGAGGTAACAACAGCTATAAGGTTAAAATGTAGAACATTTACATTCATACTGTACACAGAAGCAAGGAATCCCCTACTCTGCACTTGTTAGCCCAATTCTTAGGCAAAAGTAGGGATAATGCTCTTCTCCTGATCGCTGGCGACTTCAACACCACCTTCGAGTCCTTGGATGGCATTGAGTCGGCCATAGAAATGAAAGATGAGGCAAGAGATTGGAAACAAAACCATTATAATCATGATCGAGCTCTGCCACACAGTTCATCTCTATTACTCTGACCCATGGCCTAGGAGCCTGCAATGGGAGATTTGAGTCTGATAGCCCCCCCCCCCCAGTACTACCTCCAAAAGGGGCGACCATCAGAGTAGAATAGACTACATTATCTTAGATCTCGACCACTGGAATCTTGCAAAAGACTTCCAAATCGTGCCCAGACTGGACAGCAATCATAATGCCCTTAAACTGTCATTGAAAGGTGAAATATTTATGAAAAGCACAGAGAAAGGCAGCCATTCTGAGCTGACTCTAACACTTGGTAATGATAGAAAAACAGTAAGAAATTCGAAATGAAGTTTAAATGGGGAGAGACTTTTGGAACTTCACACCCAATTCAAAAATGTAATGGACCCCTGCATGAATGGTTGTGTAAAAATGTCTTCTTTCCTAGATAAGCACAAAGAATTGTTCAACATGCTTTATTCATTGCGTACCAAAGCCACCACTGGAAAAACAATACGATCCATTCGGCCCCATGATGGTATTCACCAGAGTGCCGTAGAGTGAAGGAAATGTTAGTAAAGGCTCTTAAACAGGGAAATAGAGACCTTATTAGATCTCGATGTGCCCAACATAAATCAATTATTTCTACTTCTAAGCAAAACTGGATTGAGTCAAACTGGGTCGCTATGATAGGTGCTTCTAAAAGTAAAAACTACCAATCCTTCTGGTGTATTCTAACACATGGCAGCTCTAAATCCTCTTGGCCACTGGAATTCTCGTTAGAGTCTAAATAATGGGTGGAACACTTCAAGGTTGTGTATGCATCGTACGACTCAGAGCACACCCATGATATAGACTCATTAAAGTCCATTCCTCATCCAGGTGCATGTGGAGGTCATGCTCCTACACAATTCTCACCAGATGAGACACTTAAAGCCGTAAAGTTCCTAAAGCCAGGAAAAGCACCAGGCCCAGATAAGGTCCCAGGACACCTATACAAGTCAGATCCATCTGTGTGGGGACCTTACATAAATACCCTGTAAAACAAGTTTCTGTCAGGAGCTAGAATACCCAAGTCGTGGTGTGGCGCGGAGATAATTCCTTCGTTTGAAAAGGGTGATAGATCCATTCCTACAAATTAGTGTCTGATAAGCCTGATCGACAACCTTCAAAAGAGTGTTTTGTTGGCAGCTTTTAGCTATTTGAATGGATGGATGAAACAAAAATTCTATCCCCATTTCAAGCTGGATTTTGGAAGAGGGTGAGCACAGTTGACCAGATTTTTAGATTAAACTTAATTCCCTGGAAGTGCATAAAACTTTTCAAAAGGCCATTTATATATGGCATTTGTAGACCTAAGAGCCGCGTTCGATTTGGTTCCTAGAAAACTACTTTGATCCACCTCAGCCTAAATGGGAATAAATATTGAATTGCTTGAGATGCTGTAGGAAGCTGGCTCTGCATAACATATTACCACTAGGTGGTAACACCATGCACAGAGTCCAGGGGTTCCCCAAAAGTAAACAGGGCTCAATTCAAAACCCAAAGGGCTCTATTAGTGGTCGTGTGGGCGCGCAGCCTTAGGCCTAACACAGAGAAGTGTAAGACATGTATTGCACACACAGGATCAATAAAGGACACACAAATCAAGGAGTTCCAGGACAATTTTATAAAATTATACTTTGTTTGTATTTTTATTTTCAAAACCAAGACTTTGTAATAAGGTAAGCGCGTTTCAAGTCAAGCTACTTTTTACGTTCCAAAATCGACAGTGCAATATTCGAATAGTTCAAGATCCCTGAGGAGGGAATCAAGTGAGGGGTGTATCAAGCGAGTATATAACTTACAGTTCCAGTCCTTGGGTGGTCAGACCCACACAGAGTGCAGGGTCGGTCGTGGGGGACTAGGGCACCCGTATGGTGCGGATTTCGGTACCTTCGCCGAGGTGGTCGATACCGGCAGTGTTCTTCGCCCTCGCGGTCGGCGGAGGCAAGGAGCGGGATAGGTTTCAGCAGGCGGCCAGCACAGTTACCGTCGCGTCGCGTCAATGGCTGTAGTTCAGATGTGGGTCCGCCGTCGTTGGATCGTCTTGGAGAGATTGCGGTCGGGTCAGCGGTGCAGGAGGCTCCCGGCAGGGCCACAAGCAGGAGGGTACAGGCTCTCGGGCCCGGAGCTGTGGGCAACTCAGGTCATGGGCTCGAGAGGATCCCTCGAAGTCGTGGAGGTCGTTCAACTGCATGGCATTCTGTGGGCAGGCAAGAGTCACATTGACACAAGTGCTGGTCCTCTACCACTGCGGTGTTTGGGAGATCTTTGGTTGCAGTGAGTCGCGTCGACACCAGTGCTGGTCCTCAACCACAGCGGTTCTTGGAGTTCTTGTGCAGCAGGGAGTGGCATCGACCAGCGTCGGTCCTCCCTGTGGCTGTTCTTGGAGTTTATTTCTTCTTGGAGAGGTCCACTGAACCTCGGGAGATTGGAGTCTTTATTGAAAGAAACAGTCCTCCCGGGGGTTTTGGAAGTTGCGCTGCAAGACAGGTTGCAGGTTTCATGAAGTGGGAGACAGGCCGGTAGGGCTGGGGCCAAGGCAATTGTCGTATCCTGGCGTCGGCTGCAGGGTGTCTCCTTGCTTCTTAGGTCATCGCAGATCTGGGGTCCAGGTCTGGGGGAGCCACCTTAATACAAAATTTAGGAAGCTTTGTAGGGTAGAGTAGCCGGTAGGGCCAATGGGCACCGCACATGGGGTGACTACACCCTCTATTATGTCACCCTCCTGTAGAAGGGGGCATAGACCTAGCCCTGATTGGAGGGGTCCCCCGATCCTCAAGATGGTGGGGACTGAAAAGTGTGCTCCACCTCGCTTCCCCCCACCTGAGGGGTGGGGTTGGCGGAGGTGGGCATACCTTCTACCAGAATTTTCCAGCCGGTTTTCCTACCCAAAGTGGGGGTGTAAAGCAGGGGCTGCCATCTGCTGCTAGCAGCAGAGGCTGGGGATTGCATTACAAAGGCGGCAGGCCTTTGAAGCTTCCCTTCTTCGAGCACTGGCCAATCCTGTGGGAGGAGGCATAACGCCTCTGCCCAGGATGTGCATTGTTTCTGGTTACAGAAAGCAGGGGCCCTATACCCAGCCAGGGGTCCAGAAACATGTCTGGTGGTGGCCGGCTGCCTACAGCCGGTCAGAGACCACACCAAGGTTGGTAGGGTTTCAGGGGGCACCTCTGAGGTGCCCTTTGGGTACATGGTACAATTAATCCCACGCTGGCATCAGTGTGGGTTTATTGAGAGCAATAGTTGGGTACCAAACACTCCTGTATTCAGTTTGGTCATCATGAGGCTTTGGAAGTCGAGTTCCCAGCCCATGTACTCTCTATGGCTTCACTGACATTTACAATATCTGGAAATGGTGCCCAATATTGTAGAGGCATATCTGCTCAGGCAGATATGCCCTCACCTGTAGTCTAGTGCACCCTGCCTTAGGGCTGTGAGGCCTGCTAGAGGGGTGACTTACCTTTGCTGCCAGGCTGCCGTTTTCTCCCTCGCAGGGGCTTGCAGGCTGCAAGGGCAGTGGCACGGTCCCAGTGAGGGGGGTCCCAAGGGACCCTCTTCAGCTCTCAGCCCCTAAGTACCCAGGGTACTAGTTACTAGGGACTTTCAGGGGGCAGAGGTACCAATTGGGAGTTTGTTTTAGGGAAAGAGCACTGGCACAGGGAACCTGGTTGGCAGGGACCCTGTGCACTACATTCAACGCCACATCAAAATAAGGCAAAAGTTGGGGGCTAACCATGCAAAAGAGGCACTTTTTCACAGATGCTGAAAAGATTACATGAGAACAACTTTGCCTGAGTTAGGTGGGGGGCAGGGGTGCATGCTTGCCCCAACTTTGTTTCATTATATATGAACAATGTGATTAATCACCTGGTCCAAAGCACTCATGACTCACCAAAACTGGGGGGTGTACCATTACCCGCATTGTTATTTGCGGATGGCACCTTACTGCTTTCCTGCACCCCAGTTGGCTACAAAATCTTTTAAATAATTTTGCTGATTTCTGTGACACACGGGCATTGGAAGTAAATACTTTCAAGACAAAGATAATGGTTTTCAAACCCCACAAAACTTTCAAAGGAGAGTTTTCCATGAATGGAGAAACACTGAAAAAGTTTTGAATACTTGGGTGTTAGACTGGTCAAATCCTTTACTTGGAAGTCCCAAATTTTTAAAAGTGAAATGACTCTACTCCAAAGTGCATCTGCGATCACCATAAAGTACAACATAACCACCCCCAGATCCGTTACTCCAGCAGTCGAGATCTACAGGGCAAAAGAACAAGCCACAGTCTTGTGTGGGGCATACATTTTGGGGAGCAGGTTGTACCTCTGGACTAACAGTCAAAGAGAACAACTTCATGAGATCCTTATTCAAATTACCCAAAAGAACATCAATCGTCCCCTTGTACTTTGACACGGGATTAAAAAGAATCGGCGACTTATCGTCATTAAAACCACTGCTCTTTAGGATAAGATTGTGGCAGGCCCCGAACTCTCCGTTTACAGATAAGCAATGGAAAAGGTCAAAAAAAACATGGGAAATATAACCTGATTCCTTGGTACAGACAAATTAAAACACAACTCAGGGGCAGATTTACAAGGACTGGCGCATCTCTGCATATTAGCAGGCATGCAGCAGTAAAGATGCAACACGCAAGAATACCCTTGCGCCACCACGGATGCGTCGCATTTACAATGCGGCGCACCGTGGCGCAAGGATAGACAGATGCGTGTTGTATCTTTTGTCGTAAGGGCAGCGCATTGCTGGAGTCGTGTCGCAAGCGCGACGCAACTCCAGCAATGCTCAGGGGCGCCTATACTTATTGTGCTGCATCACTCCTTATGCCTGCTTCAAGCAGGCATAAGGTTTTGACGCAGCAGTGTCGTAAAAGTGACTCCGTGAAATCTTATAGATTTCACTGCGTCACTTTTACGAGGCTTTCTTGCGACGGAACGCTCACCCTGCATACATTATACCTGACGCAGGTATAATGTAGCGCAGGGCTTTACAACGTGACGCATCTCCCTAGATGCGTCAAATTGTAAATATGTCGCAACGTAGCGCATTTTTTATGACGCCGCTGCGTCACAGAAGTGACGCAACGGCGGCGCAAATGTGTCGCAAGGGGCTTGTAAATCTGCCCCTCAGAGAGCTAGGAATGAGTGTGCTCTGGGACGACCCCACATTGATGAAGAAAAACACCTGATTAATAATCAAGGAGGCATTCTGGGAACACAAAACAATGTGCCACTGCATCGCAAAAAACAGCGGGCTGGTTGATGATTTTCTAATTTGTACACCAGCGTCTGCCCCAGAATCATTTATAGATGCATATGTACCACCCGTCGCTCAAACGCTATACATAAAATTTAGGCTGGGTACTTTGCAAGAAAGCACATTAACGACAAAATGAAAGGGATATCAGGACAAATCATTGCACTGTGCACTTTGCACACACAATACTGAGGATGTGGAATATTTACTGTTTTTTTGCCAAGCCTATGACAAACCCAGAAGGATTTTGATAAGACCATTGTGCAATGCCCTAGGCTTAAGGCATTTTAAGATAGCCCATTGAATCTTTCGCATTAATAGCGACCTCTAATAATTTATAAGCATTAGCAGCTATCTATACTCAGTTTGGCTAATTAGAAAATCCAACGGCTTTTTTTTATAGCTTCTTTCTCAATAACTCTTTAAAAGTCTGACCTAACATTCCATTCTGGTAAACTATCGAATACTATTTACGCTGTATTAATGTATTCACTTTTGTGTGTGTGGGTCATATTTCAATCTGTTTTAAGTTCGTATTATATGTTCTATTGTTATAAAACATTCCAAACGGTCTTTACGCATACTATTGCTCACCCAATCCCATTGGATCATACCTTTTAAGCAGTAAATGCTTTTAGATTGACAGGTTTTAAAAATATAAGTACTCATTTTTATGACCCCATCAAGGCAGCTAATCATTGTGTTCCTTTTAGAACTAGTTTTATTCACTTATCAATGTGTGATAAACCCTGACTGATGAATTTGTTTAGATATGAACATGGCATACTGCGAGAGGTCTTTTGTCTATGGTTCTTCTTTCCTTTTCATTCAGTAGCCTTTATTGGAAGTGAAATATTGAAAATGTACACTTGTTTAATTCGCTGCATGACATTGAAATGTATTTTTATTTACAACTTTTATAGCCGCACGGTCAAAATAAAGTTTATTTATATATATATTATATATATGACTTTCAAAACTCCTCAGGCCCAGAAGGAGCCTAACCCTAGGGGAGAGAGCCTGATGCCTGAAGGGGAGACTGCTTCCTCAGACAACTTGCCAAAGTAGGCATAAATTCAAGTAGCAGGAGGTCCATCCAGAGAGGACTTGAGTCAGGGACAAAAGATTTGTCCCACTCTTGCAGGCCTGAGACAGCTGGCTGTCGGGGAAGAGCAAGGTGATATTAGTGGTACCCATAAGGTATACTGGGAGGAGGGAATCCTGGATAGTGAGGCAAGGGACCCCAAACCAGGGGCAAACAGCATAATGGTAGGCCCCCAAAAATACAGAGAATTCCTCTTTAACCCATGACATCCCCTTTGCTGGACACCTGGGGCAGACCAACACCTGGGAAAGGTTGGGCAATCTTTTCTATTGAAATAAAAATTTTGAAAAGGTGAAGGAGTTCTGTCACTGCTTTGTCACCTGTCAAGCCAGTGTCAAGACAAGAGACAAGCCAAAGGCTCCCCTGATACCACCGCCTGTGGTGGGGACTACATTTGAGCGGGTGGGAATTGACCTTCTTGTTCCCTAGACCCACCAACAGCCTCTGCAAAAAAGATTATCCCGTTTGTAGTGAAATATGCCACAGGATAGCCAGAAGCTATTCCACCTAGGACCGTCACTGCTCCTACAATGGCTAGAGCCCTCCTTGGAATCTTCACCAGGGTTGGGTTCCCTAAGGTGGTCATCTCAGATAGGGGTACTAACTTTATGTCAGCCTATCTGGAAGCTATGTAGTGCATTACACGTTCACCACCCCTTACCATCCAAGAAAAAGTCTTGTGGAGAAGTTCAACAAGACCTTGAAAGACATGTTCTGAGGTTTTCAGCCAAACCCATGATCGAGGACAGATATTCCCCCTACCATGCCTTCTGTTTGCCTACAAGGAGGTTTCTCAAAAGGGGTAGGTTTCAGTCCTTTTGAACTACTCTATGAGCACCCTGCGAGAGGTCCCCTGAGTTTGGTCAAAGAGCCCAAACAAGACATAGAAGACTATCTGTTAGGCATTCGCTCAAGGATGGCAGATAATATAAAGAAGGCAAACAAGAATGTGGAAGCCAGCCAGGACTTGTGATGCACTGGTATGACCAAAAGCCCACAATACCAACCAGGAGAGTCGGTGTGGGTTCTAGAGCCTGCTGCACCTAGAGCATTTCAGGACAAGTGGACTGGGCCATATTCTACTGTGGAGAAAGGAGGAGGAAATTGTCTGTCTGGTGGACATAGGGATCTCATGCAATCCTCACTGGGTTATTCATGTGAACAGGCTGAAAGTCCACCATGACAGAGCTGACATTACCATGCTCATGCTGACAGATGGAGGCAAAGAAGAGGAGAGTTAGAGTCTCCCTGACTTGCTGTCAACCAATCTCAAAGATGGATCAGTGGAGGAAGTTGTTCTCACTTCCAATTCTAACAGATCGATAGCAGGGGGACTGCTACAAGTTGTTAAGGCAGTTTGCTAGTCTGGGTGTTCCCATAATATACCTTGTCTATCAACATAACTTTGAAACAGTCAAACATTTGGGACCCTTAGAGCTATGAATAGCGCTTGCATCTAAGTCAGTCTTAGCACTCAAGGCCTCATGTCGCAAAATCGCAGGGTTTTTGACTAAAGGACCACTGCCTTCTCTCTCTGAAGTTTTCCAAACTAGAAAACATTTTTTAAACGCAGCCCTGGTTTCTTTAAAGAACACGGGCTGCTTTTAAAAACAAAACATTTTCTATTTTGAATGCAGTCATAGGGATGGTGGTGTGCTGTCCCTTGCAGCCACCATCCCTGTCATTACAGCCAATCGGAGAGAGTCACAAATTGCCACTTGGCTGCCTAATCAATATTATTTAGGCACTTCCTTCTGCAGTCCTCTGTGATTCAGTATTTTGTGAACTGACCAATCGCAAATAGTCTTTGTGCAATATTCAACCACATTTTGCCAATAAAATCTTAATAAATCACACCCTAACTTGCATATGGAGATGGATGCTACCTAGTGGTAAGAGCCTGTTGTAATCTGCATAAGGCATAGTAGCAAAACATTTAAGCAGTTTACACAGCAGCTGGATAAATAGTGAAGTTTCTCCACAATTTTCCCGGCTACTGGCCAAGTAGTGCATACGGTCTGCTATTTAGTCAGTCTCAAGTTGAATAATGAAGTTTCTGTTCTTTTTGCAAGGCCACCGGCCAAACAGTTCAATAGTTTTACAATTTAGCCAGCAACAGGTAAATAGTGACATTTCTTTGTTATTTTTCAGGGCTCTGGCCAAATAGTAAATAAGTCTTGCTCTTTAACCAGCAGCAACTAAATAATTATGTGCTTGATTTAAAATTTGGCAGACAGAGTACTCCGTCACAAAGGCGCTGGCGAACCCTCTTCGCCAAACTGAAGTTCCACCCACCTCATTTAGAGCGGGGCAGAACTTGAATTTCCTCCTCTTGAGTTTCTAGAGGACATATACCCACTTCAGTGGGACGTCGGTCCTCTGTGTGCAACTGTCCCATTGCCTTTGCTCTTTTGAGTCTCAAAGAATGTAAGCGGGACCAGGCACAGGCCTCTCTTGTGGCCCTGGATTGGGTTCAGAGGGTCTAGAACTCAGAACTTCTGACCCTAAGAGTCAGTCCTACACTTTGGCTTCTTCTGCAGTAGGATCTTCCTTCCCAACAACAGGGCAGGTGACTCCATTTGGAAAGATTGGCATCCTCAATAGAAGAGGCACCTGGATAGAGTCCGTCTTGCCTGAAATATTAGATATTCCGACCTTGTGTTTCTTACCAAAAGGAAAGCAGGAAGCGATGTTCTGCACTGTAACTGGCAAGAACCTTTCAGAGGTTTGAATAAAATATTATTGTTAAAAATATTTTTATATTTACACAGATGATTTAATCTTTCAGGAAAAAATACTGAAACCGATTTGAAATTTTGAATCAATTGTTTTATGGCAACAACTGTAATGTTGGTGGTGAATGATCTATTTTTCACCAACCTTAATTTAAAATGTTTATAGAAATTGTGTTGATGAATAATTGAATATATATGGTTATCTTGGAGAAGATTGAAATAATGAAAACTGATTGATAAGAGGACTTTTAGGGCAAAACCCTGATGATGGAAAAAACCTGAAATGTATTGATGGTGACTGAGATGGCCCTAGCTAAACTAAATAGGAAATTGCAAACTAAAACTGTGACTGAGAAACAAAGAAAATATATGAAAAATCATGACTAAGAATGATGGAAGAAGTATATAAAGAAACAAAAATGAATGCAATAAATAGGTGATAAATTCATAACATAATAACATAATGTTAAATTAGCTCTACAAGGCGATGGATAGCTTTACTAAGTGCTGTTTATGATTCCACATTGTGGATGTGGATGCCAAGGGCTCAGCCAAATTAATTAGAAAAATCATTAGACATAAAAGAATGTTTAAAACCTTTTAAAGTAAACAGACTGTTAAATCATTCTTGCATTCAGCCAGTTGCCCATATATCCACAAAATAGCACACATTAAGTTGGTGGTCCCCAATGTATAGTTCAGGAACAACATGTTTCTCAGTGTACCCTAGAATGTTGCTTGTCAGATGATCCAGCCCCAATGATGCTCATGTTTGTGAATGCTGCTCTCCACATACAAGGATGATTAAGATACCTGCATTTGTTGTCTCTGGACTGGCTGCTTCGCCAACACTTGAACCCCAGTCCAGGAACTGCATCTGTCTCCCTTTGAACCAAACCACCACACACTCAATAGCAGGAACCAGCCCTTGCTGAGGGGCACCCTGCTTTACAGTAACGAGAGGTTCATCCACCTCAACAGACATAGGTGATAACGTTTGAAAGAATTACTCTAGACAGACCTTCCCGAAGCGGTCATAGAGCGTACCTTATATAGAGCAGAGATCTTAAGGGTCCTGAATTATTTTCAGGGGGTGCTATGGTCTGACCAAGAGGAGAATTTAATATGCCCCTACGGATCAGAGACATATGTTATGCTTACAACACTGCTTTCTTTTTTAGTGAAATAGTACAGGATGGCAGTAATGTCTTTTTTCACTCATGCCCAGGCTGGGAGTAGATGTCAAAGTGGGGGATGGAAGGCATAAATAATCTTTAAAGCCCCTCTCTCCATTTTAGGTAAAGGATCACACTGTGGATACTCTTAAAGTTTTAGACGGTCCAGGCTGCCACTGGCAAATTGGCCATCATGTATTTGACTGAATTTGTAAGGCAGATGAGTAAAGAGACCAGCAATATTTAAAATGTTAAATATGTTCACGGTCACTGATATACATTACTGTGTTTGTCATTCTGAGGGGCCACAATGAGATTTTAATATACAAGGCGGGGTGCAGCATTAAAATGTTTGAAGATCATTGATCTATAAGAATATGAACAGTAATGAGTAATATAGTGCTGGTCTGGAGAACAGCAACAAGAATACTCTAGTGTGGTACAAAAGAAGAACAGTACCATGAATACTCTAGTGTGGGACTGAATAGAACAGCACCATAAATACTCTACTGTGGGACTGAAGAAGAGCAACACTGTGAATACTCTAGTGTGGGACTGAATAAGAACAGCACCATGAATACTCTAGTGTGGGACTGAAGAACAACAGCACCATGAATACTCTAGTGGAGGACTGAAGAAAAACAGCACCATGAATATTCTATTGTGGGACTGAATAGAACAGCACCATAAATACTCTACTGTGGGACTGAAGAAGAACAGTACCATGAATACTCTAGTGTGGGACTGAATAGAACAGCACCATAAATACTCTACTGTGGGACTGAAGAAGAGCAACACTGTGAATACTCTAGTGTGGGACTGAATAAGAACAGCACCATGAATACTCTAGTGTGGGACTGAAGAACAACAGCACCATGAATACTCTAGTGGAGGACTGAAGAAAAACAGCACCATGAATACTCTAGTGTGGGACTGAAAAAGAACAGCACCATGAATACTCTAGTGTGGGACTGAAGAAGAGCAACACCGTGAATACTCTATTGTGGGACTGAAGAAGAACAGCACCATGAATATTCTAGTGTGGGACTGAAGAACAACAGCACCATGAATACTCTAGTGCAGGACTGAAGAAAAACAGAACCATGAATACTCTAGTGTGGGACTGAAGAAGAACAGTACCACGAATACTCTGGTGTAGGACTGAAGAACAGCACCATGAAAACTCAAATGTGGGATTGAGGAAGAACAGCACCACAAATACTCTAGTGTGGGACTGAAGAACAACAGCACAATAAATACTCTAGTGGAGGACTGAAGAACAGCACCATGAATACTCTCGTGTGGGACTGAAGAAGAACAGCACCAAGAATACTCTAGTGTGGGACTGAAGAAGAACTACACCGTGAATACTATAGAGTATGACTGAAGAAGAACAGCACCATGAACACTCTCGTGTGGGAATAAAGAAGAACAGCTCCATGAATACTCTAGCGTGGGACTGAAGACGAACAGCACCATGAATACTCTAGTGTAGGGCTGAACAAGAACAGAACCAAGAATACTCTTGTGTGTGACTGAAGAAGAACAATGCCATGAATACTCTAGGGTAAGGCTGAACAAGAACAGAACCAAGAATACTCTTGTGTGTGACTTAAGAAGAACAAAGCCATGAATACTCTAGTGTGGGACTGAAGAACAATAGCACCATGAATACTCTAGTGTGGGACTGAAAATGAACATCACCATGAATAATTTAGTGTGGGACTGAAGAAGGACAGCGCCATGATTACTCTACTGTGGGACTGAAGAAGAACAGCACCATGAATACTCAAGTGTAAGACTGAAGAAGAACAGAACCAAGAATATGGTAGTGTGGGACTGAAGAACAACAGCACCCTGAATACTCTCGTGTGGGACTGAAGAACAACAGCACCATGAATGCTCTAGTGTGGGACTGAAGAAGAGCAGCGCCATGATTACTCTAGTGTGGGACTGATGACGAACAGCACCATGAATACTCTAGTGTGGGACTGAAGAATTATAGCACCATGAATACTCTAGTGTGGGACTGAAAACAAACATCACCATGAATACTTTAGTGTGGGACTGAAGAAGGACAGAGCCATGATTACTCTAGTGTGGGACTGAAGGCAAACAGCACCATGAATGCTCTATTATAGGACTGAAGAACAGCACCATGAATACTCTAGTGTAAGACTGAAGAAGAACAGAACCAAGAATACTCTAGTGTGGGACTGAAGAAGTACAGCACCCTGAATAGTCTCGTGTGGGACTGAAAAACAACAGCACCATGAATACTCTAGTGCGGGACTGAAGATGAACAGCACCATGAATACTCTAGTGTGGGGCTGAAGATAAACAGCACCATAAATACACCAGTATGGGACTGAAGAAGAACAGCACCCTGAATACTCTAGAGTGGGACTGAAGAAGAACAGCACCATAAATTCTCTAGCATGGGACTGAAGGAGAGCAGCACCATGAATACTCTAGCGAGGGACTGAAGAAGAGCAGCACCATGAGTACTCTAGTGTGGGACTGAAGAAGAACAGAATCCTGAATAATCTAGTGTAGGACTGACGAAGAACAGCACCATGAATACTGTAGAGTGGGACTGAAGAAGAACAGCACCATGATTACTCTAGTGTGGGACTGAAGAAGAAGAGTCCCAATAGTACTCTAGTGTAGGACTGAAGAAGAACAGCACAGTGAATACTCTAGAATGGGACTGAAGATGAACAGCACCGTGAATACTCTAGCTTGAACTGAAGAAGAACAGCACCATGAATACTCTAGAGTGGAACTGAAGAAGAATAGCACCATGAATACTTTAGCGTGGGACTGAAGAGGAACTGCACCATGAATACTGTAGCATGGGACTGAAGAAAAACAGCACCATGAACACTCTAGTGTGGGACTGAAGAACAGCACCATATATACTCTAGTGTAAGGCTGAACAAGAACAGAACCAAGAATACTCTTGTGTGTGACTGAAGAAGAACAACGCCATGAATACTCTAGTGTGGGACTGAAGAACAATAGCACCATGAATACTCTAGTGTGGGACTGAAAATGAACATCACCATGAATAATTTAGTGTGGGACTGAAGAAGGACAGTGCCATGATTACTCTAGTGTGGGCCTGGAGATGAACAGCACCATGAATACTCAAGTGTAAGATTGAAGAAGAACAGAACCAAGAATATTGTAGTGTGGGACTGAAGAACAACAGCACCATGAATACTCTAGTGTGGAACTGAAGAACAACAGCACCATGAATACTCTAGTGTGGGACTGAAGAAGAGCAGCACCATGAATACTCTAGTGTAGGATTGAAGAAGAACAGGGCCATGAATACTCTCTTGTGGGACTGAAGAACAACAGCACCATAAATACTCTAGTGTGGGACTGAAGACGAACAGCACCATGAATACTCTAGCGTGGGACTGAAGAAGAACAGCACCTTGAATACTCTAGTGTAAGGCTGAACAAGAACAGAACCAAGAATACTCTTGTGTGTGACTGAAGAAGAACAACGCCATGAATACTCTAGGGTAAGGCTGAACAAGAACAGAACCAAGAATACTCTTGTGTGTGACTTAAGAAGAACAATGCCATGAATACTCTAGTGTGGGACTGAAGAACAATAGCACCATGAATACTCTAGTGTGGGACTGAAAACGAACATCACCATGAATAATTTAGTGTGGGACTGAAGAAGGACATCGCCATGATTACTCTACCGTGGGACTGAAGAAGAACAGCACCATGAATACTCAAGTGTAAGACTGAAGAAGAACAGAACCAAGAATATTGTAGTGTGGGACTGAAGAACAACAGCACCATGAATACTCTAGTGTGGGACTGAAGAAGAGCAGCACCATGAATACTCTAGTGTGGGATTGAAGAAGAGCAGGGCCATGAATACTCTCGTGTGGGACTGAAGAACAACAGCACCATAAATACTCTAGTGTGGGACTGAAGACGAACAGCACCATGAATACTCAAGTGGGGGACTGAAGAAGAACAGCACAGTGAATACTCTAGAGTGGGACTGAAGAAGAACAGCACCATGAATACTCAAGTGTGGGACTGAAGAAGAGCAGCACCATGAATACTCTAGCGAGGTACTGAAGAAGATCAGAATCCTGAATAATCTAGTGTAGGACTGACGAAGAACAGCACCATGAATACTGTAGAGTGGGACTGAAGAAGAACAGCACCATGAATACTCTAGTGCGAGACTGAAGAAGAGCAGCACCATGAAAACACTAGTGAGGGACTGAAGAAGAACAGAATCCTGAATAATCTAGTGTAGGACTGACGAAGAACAGCATCATGAATACTCTAGCATGGGACTGAAGAAGAGCAGCACCATGAATACTCTAGCGAGGTACTGAAGAAGATCAGAATCCTGAATAATCTAGTGTAGGACTGAAGAAGAACAGCACCATGAATACTCTAGTGGAGGACTGAAGAAAAACAGCACCATGAATACTCTAGTGTGGGACTGAAGAAGAACAGCACCATGAAAACTGTAGAGTGGGACTGAAGAAGAACAGCACCATGAATACTCTAGTGTGGGACTGAAGAAGAACAGCACAATGATTACTCTAGTGTGGGACTGAAGAAGAACAGCATCGTGAATAGGCTAGTGTGGGACTGAAGAGGAACAGCACCATGAATGCTCTAGTGTAGGGATGAAGACGAACAGCACTATGAATACTCTAGTGGGGGATTGAAGAAGGACAGCGCCATGATTACTCTAGTGCGGGACTGATGACAAACAGCACCATGAATACTCTAGTGTGGGACTGAAGAATTATAGCACCATGAATACTTTAGTGTGGGACTGAAGAAGGACAGCGCCATGATTACTCTAGTGTGGGACTGAAGGCGAACAGCACCATGAATACTCTAGTGTAAGACTGAAGAAGAACAGAACCAAGAATACTCTAGTGTGGGACTGAAGAAGAACAGCACCCTGAATAGTCTCGTGTGGGACTGAAAAACAACAGCACCATGAATAATCTAATGTGGGACTGAAGACGAACAGCACCATGAATACTCTAGTGTGGGGCTGAAGATAAACAGCACCATGAACACTCTAGAGTAGGATTGAAGAAGAACAGCACCATGAATACTCTAGTGTAAGGTTGAACAAGAACAGAACCAAGAATACTCTTGTGTGTGACTGAAGAAGAACAACGCCATGAATACTCTAGTGTGGGACTGAAGAACAATAGCACCATGAATACTCTAGTGTGGGACTGAAAAAGAACATCACCATGAATACTCAAGTGTAAGACTGAAGAAGAACAGAACCAAGAATATTGTAGTGTGGGACTGAAGAAGAACAGCACCATGAATACTCTCTTGTGGGACTGAAGAACAACAGCACCATAAATACTCTAGCATGGGACTGAAGAAGAACAGCACCATGAATACTCAATTGGGGGACTGAAGAAGAACAGCACAGTGAATACGCTAGTGTGGGACTGAAGAAGAGCAGCACCATGAGTACTCTAGTGAGGGACTGAAGAAGAACAGAATCCTGAATAATCTAGTGTAGGACTGATGAAGAACAGCACCATGAATACTGTAGAGTGGGACTGAAGAAGAACAGCACCATGAATACTCTAGTGTGGGACTGAAGAAGAACAGCACCATGAATACTCTAGTGTGGGACTGAAGAAGAACAGCACCATGAATACTCTAGTGTGGGACTGAAGAAGAACAGCACCATGAATACTCTAGTGTGGGACTGAAGAAGAACAGCACAATGATTACTCTAGTGTGGGACTGATGACGAACAGCACCATGAATACTCTAGTGTGGGACTGAAAACAAACATCACCATGAATACTTTAGTGTGGGACTGAAGACGAACAGCACCATGAATACACCAGTATGGGACTGAAGAAGAACAGCACCATGAACACTCTAGTGAGGGACTGAAGAAGAACAGCACCATGATTACTCTAGTGTAGGACTGAAGAAGAACAGAACAGTGAATACTCTAGAATGGGACTGAAGACGAACAGCACCGTGAATACTCTAGCTTGAACTGAAGAAGAACAGCACCATGAATACTCTAGAGTGGAACTGAAGAAGAACAGCACCATGAATACTGTAGAGTGGGACTGAAGAAGAACAGCACCATGATTACTCTAGTGTAGGACTGAAGAAGAACAGCACCATGAATACTGTAGAGTGGGACTGAAGAAGAACAGCATCATGAATACTCTAGGGTGGGCCTGAAGAAGAACAGCACCATGAATACTCTAGAGTGAGACTGAAGACGAACAGCATCATGAATACTCTAGAGTAAGACTGAAGATGAACAGTGTCATGAATACTCTAGCGTGGGACTGAAGAAGAACAGCGCTATGAATACTGTAGCATGGGGCTGAAGAAGAACAGCACCATGAATATTCTAGCATGGGACTGAAGAAGAACAGCACCATGAATACTCTAGAGCACGGGTACTCATAGTACGGCCCGCGGGCCGCCAGCGGCCCGGCAAGCCTTCCTTGGCGGCCCGCGGACCTTGCAGACATCGTACCTGTTTTTTTTTTTTTTTAAAGTGTCAGCAAACAGCAGCGCGGACTCTGAGAGACTCTGCTCTATGGGGGCCGGGCGATTCTTTAAAAGACCATTAACTTGTTAATGAGGCTTTGTTGTATTTTGGCTCTTCTTAGCGCCCCTGCATCTCCACTCTTGGAGATGCAGGGGCGCTAAGAAGAGGTAAAATACAACAAAGCCTCATTAACAAGTTAATGGTCTTTTAAAGACCTGTGAAGTACTCGGGTGCGGCTGTGTGTGTTCCCGGGAAGCTGTCTCAGCCCCGGCTGACACACAGGCGGGGTGAGGTGAGAGAGGGTGACAGAGGGAGGAGAGGGAGGGAGACAGAGGGAGGGAGACAGAGTGAGGGAGACAGAGTGAGGGAGACAGAGGGAGGGAGACAGAGAGGGGAGACAGAGAGGGGGAGACAGAGGGAGAGAGGGAGACAGAGAGGGAGACCGAGGGAGGGAGACAGAGGGAGACAGAGGGAGGGAGACAGACGGAGGGAGACAGACAGAGACAGACAGAGACAGACAGAGACAGAGGGAGACAGAGGGAGACAGAGAGAGAGGGAGACAGAGAGCGAGGGAGACAGAGAGAGAGGGAGACAGAGAGGGAGGGAGACAGAGGGAGGGAGACAGAGAGAGAGGGAGACAGAGAGAGAGGGAGACAGAGGGAGACAGACAGAGGGAGAGGGAGGGAGACAGAGGGAGGGAGACAGAGAGAGAGAGAGACAGACAGAGGGAGACAGACAGAGGGAGACAGACAGAGGGAGACAGACAGAGGGAGACAGACGGAGACAGACAGACAGAGAGAGGGAGACAGACGGAGAGAGGGAGACAGACAGAGGGAGGGAGACAGATAGAGGGAGACAGAGGGAGACACACAGAGGGAGGGAGACAGATAGAGGGAGACAGAGGGAGGGAGACAGAGGGAGGGAGACAGACAGAGGAAGACAGACGGAGGGAGACAGACGGAGGGAGACAGACGGAGGGAGACAGACGGAGGGAGACAGACGGAGGGAGACAGAGAGAGAGGGAGACAGACAGAGGGAGAGGGAGGGAGACAGAGGGAGGGAGACAGAGGGAGGGAGACAGAGGGAGGGAGACAGAGAGGGAGACAGAGAGAGAGAGAGAGAGACAGAGAGAGGGAGACAGACAGAGGGAGGCAGAAAGAGGGAGACAGACAGAGGGAGGCAGAAAGAGGGAGACAGACGGAGAGAGGGAGACAGACAGAGGGAGGGAGACAGAGAGAGGGAGACAGAGGGAGACAGACAGAGGGAGGGAGACAGATAGAGGGAGACAGAGGGAGGGAGACAGATAGAGGGAGACAGAGGGAGGGAGACAGAGGGAGGGAGACAGACGGAAGAAGGCAGACGGAGGGAGACAGACGGAGGGAGACAGAGGGAGGGAGACAGACGGAGGGAGACAGAGACAGACAGAGACAGAGGGAGACAGAGAGAGAGGGAGACAGAGAGAGAGGGAGACAGAGAGAGAGGGAGACAGACAGAGGGAGAGGGAGGGAGACAGAGGGAGGGAGACAGAGGGAGACAGACAGAGGGAGGGAGACAGATAGAGGGAGACAGATGGAGGGAGACAGAGGGAGGGAAAGGGAGGGAGACAGAGAGAGAGAGAGACAAACAGAGTGAGTGAGACAGAGGGAGAGAGAGAGGGTGGGAGGGTGGGAGGGAGAGAGAGCGGGAGAGAGGGAGGGAGGGAGAGAGAGGGAGACAGAGGGAGAGAGAGGGAGGGAGGGAGACGGAGAGAGAGGGAGGGAGAGATAGAGAGAGGGAGGGAGACAGAGCGAGAGAGAGAGAGATAGATAGAGAGAGAGAGAGAGAGAGAGAGAGATGTGTGTATGCCGGGTCTGGTGGCTCAGTGGACGAAGGCGTCCGGTGCAGGGGCCTATGTTCAACCTCATGGTCATAGTTTTTTTTGTTGCTCTAGCCCCGCCCCCCTCCCCCACTGACCCCGCCCCCACCGGTGCGGCCCTCGGCCACAACCACACTGTAAATTTGGCCCCCAAGAGAAAGTTTGTGAGTACCCATGCTCTAGAGTAAGACTGAAGACGAACAGTGTCATGAATACTCTAGCGTGGGACTGAAGAAGAACAGCGCTATGAATACTGTTGCGAGGGGCTGAAGAAGAACAGCACCCTGAATACTCTAGAGTGAGACTGAAGAACAGTACCATGAGTACTCTAGAGAGGGACTAAAGAAGAACAGCACCATGAATACTCTAGCATGGGACTGAAGAAGAACAGCACCATGAATACTGTAGAGTGGGACTGAAGAAGAACAGCACCATGAATACTCTAGTGCGAGACTGAAGAAGAGAGGCACCATGAATACTCTAGAGTGGGACTGAAGAACAGCACCATGAATACTCTAGCGGGGGCCTGAAGAGAAACAGCACCATGAATACTCTAGTGGGGGCCTGAAGAAGAACAGCACCATGAATACTCTAGTGTGGGACTGAAGAAGAACAGCACCATGAATACTCTAGTGTAGGACTGACGAAGAACAGCACCATGAATACTGTAGAGTGGGACTGAAGAAGAGCAGGACCATGAATACTCTAGTGTAGGACTGACGAAGAACAGCACCATGAATACTGTAGAGTGGGACTGAAGAAGAACAGCACCATGAATACTCTAGTGCGAGACTGAAGAAGAGAGGCACCATGAATACTCTAGAGTGGGACTGAAGAACAGCACCATGAATACTCTAGCGGGGGCCTGAAGAAGAACAGCACCATGAATACTGTAGAGTGGGACTGAAGAAGAACAGCACCATGAATACTCTAGTGGGGGCCTGAAGAAGAGCAGCACCATGAATACTCTAACGAGGGAATACGGTAGTGTGGGAATGAAGGTGAACAGCACCGTGAATACTCTAGTGCGGTAGTGAAAAGAACAGCACCATGAATACTCTAGTGGGGGCCTGAAGAAGAGCAGCACCATGAATACTCTAACGAGGGAATACGGTAGTGTGGGAATGAAGGTGAACAGCACCGTGAATACTCTAGTGCGGTAGTGAAAAAGAACAGCACCATGAATACTCTAGTGGGGGCCTGAAGAAGAGCAGCACCATGAATACTCTAACGAGGGAATACGGTAGTGTGGGAATGAAGGTGAACAGCACCGTGAATACTCTAGTGGGGACCTGAAGACGAACAGCACCATGAATACTCTAGTGTGGGGCTTAAGATGAACAGCACCATGGATACACCAGTATGGGACTGAAGAAGAACAGCACCATGAATACTCCAGCATGCGACTGAAGAAGGGCAGCACTATGAATACTCTAGCGAGGGACTGAAGAAGAACCGAATCCTTAATAATCTAGTGTAGGACTGACTAAGTACAGCACCATGAATACTGTTGAGTGGGACTGAAGACCAGCACCATGAATACTCTAGTGTGGGACTGAAGAAGAACAGCACCATGAATACTCTACCGTGGGACTGAAGAAGAACAGCACCATGAATACTCTAGAGTGAGACTGAATAAGAATAGCGTAGGAGTGAAGAAGAACAGCACCATAAATACTCTAGTGTGGGAGTGAAAAGGAACAGCACCATGAATACTCTAGTGTGGGACTGAAGAAGAAGAGTACCATGAGTACTCTAGAATGGAACTGAAGAAGAACAGCACCATGAATATTCTAGCGTGACTGAAGAAGAACAGCACCATGAATACTCTAGAGTAAGACTGAAGACGAACAGTGTGATGAATACTCTAGCGTAGGAGTGAAGAAGAACAGCACCATGAATACTCTAGCGTGGGACTGAAGAGGAACAGCACCATGAATACTCTAGCGGGGTCCTGAAGAAGAACAGCACCATGAATACTTCAGCGTGGGACTGAAGAGGAACAGCACCATGAATACTCTAGCGGGGTCCTGAAGAAGAACAGCACCATGAATACTTCAGCGTGGGACTGAAGAAGAACAGCATCATGAATACTCTAGAGTGAGACTGAATAAGAATAGCGTAGGAGTGAAGAAATAGCACCATAAATACTCTAGTGTGGGAGTGACAAGGAACAGCACCATGAATACTCTAGTGGGGGTCTGAAGAAGAACAGCACCCTGAATACTCTAGAGTGAGCCTGAAGAAGAGCAGCACCATGAATACTCTAGCGTGGGACTGAAGAAGAACAGTACCATAAATACTCTAGCTTGGTACTGAAGAACATCATCATGACTACTCTAAAGTGAGACTGAAGAGGAACAGCACCAGGAATACTCTAGTGTGAGACTGAAGAAGAACAGCACCATGAATACTCTAGTGTTGGATTGAAGAAGAACAGCACCATGAATACTCTATTGTGGGACTGAAGAAGAACAGCACCATGAATACTCAAGTGCAGGACTGAAGACGAACAGCACCACGAATACTCTAGTGTAGGGCTGAAGACGAACAGCACCATGAATACTCTAGTGTAGGGCTGAAGAAGAACAGCATCATGAATACTCTAGCGGGGGACTGAAGAAGAACAGCACCATGAATACTCTAGCTTGGTACTGAAGAACATCATCATGACTACTCTAAAGTGAGACTGAAGAGGAACAGCACCAGGAATACTCTAGTGTGAGACTGAAGAAGAACAGCACTATGAATACTCTAGTGTTGGATTGAAGAAGAACAGCACCATGAATACTCTATTGTGGGACTGAAGAAGAACAGCACCATGAATACTCAAGTGCAGGACTGAAGACGAACAGCACCATGAATACTCTAGTGTAGGGCTGAAGACAAACAGCACCATGAATACTCTTGTTTGGGACTAAAGAAGTACTGCACCATGAATACTCTAGTGTGGGACTGAAGAAGAACAGCACAATGAATACTCTAGTGTGGTACTGAAGAAGAACAGCACCATGAATACTCTAGTGTGGGACTGAAGAAAAACAGCACCATACATATTCTAGAGTGGGACTGAATAAGAAAATCACCATGAATACTCTAGTGTAGGACTGAAGAACAGCACCATGAATACGCTAGAGTGGGACTGAAGAAGAACAGCACCATGAATACTCTAGTGAGGGTCTGAAGAAGAACAGCACCATGAATACTCTAGCGTGGGACTGAAGAACAGCACCATGACTACTCTAAAGTGAGACTGAAGAAGAACAGCACCATGAATACGCTAGAGTGGGACTGAAGAAGAACAGCACCATGAATACTGCTAGAGTGGGACTGAAGAAGAACAGCACCATGAATACTCTAGTGAGGGTCTGAATAAGAACAGCACCATGAATACTCTAGTGTAGGACTGAAGAACAGCACCATGAATATGCTAGAGTGGGACTGAAGAAGAACAGCACGATGAATACTCTACTGTGGGACTGAAGAAGAACAGTACCATGAATACTCTACTGTGGGACTGAAGAAGAACAGCAGCGTTGGTTATGTAGTGCAGGTCCGTGTGACCCAATATCCCTCTTCTTCTCTGTCCAGGGATCTGGCTTTGTGAATCTGATATCAGTAGAATGTTCGGTGTCTGTGTCTGCCCTGCTCATCCATAACCTGCAACAAGGAATGAGAACAATTGCTAGGCCTAGGGAACCTTCTCCAGACATCTCTTTCCTGAAGCCTGAACTGAGCACAGCAGCCGCTACCCAGGACTAACTTGGATCCAAGCCAACCTACACGGATGGTACCTCTAATGGTAACCTGTCTGTGCTGCTAACTTACCCATCCTATCTTTCAGGGCATAGGGTTGGATGATGAATGGGGAAGGAGCCTCAGAATGATGAAGAGACTCAGGTCCTTCTGAGCTTGGGCCTGGATCCTTCTGTCTTGCTCTTGGGGGGCTTCTTCCCAGGACATGCCTTATTGCCAAGGTTGGCCTTTCCTAGGGCCCAGACATAGCACCCACAGAGTGCAAAATAACCATTCTCTACAGAGGCTGATACACTCCTCTGTTCTCTGCGCAGACTCTACCACATGGGACTCATACTCAAAACACTCTGACTCAGGCAGTCCTCGGGCTCATACGCTCATCCAACAATGCATGTGGCCAATCACACGCTCTACAGGCAGATTGGCAGCCAGGCCCTGTTCTCAGACGTCCTCTGCCCACTCCTCTGTTGCTAGGGGATACCTGTCAGTTATCCCACCTCCTCTGAGCAGTGATAGACCTGCCATGTAATTGAGCCAAAAGCACACGCACCAAGAATCATTCACTCCCTAAAGAATAGCATAAATACCAGTGACCGAGTCACTGTATGGAACTGTCCATTCACTCTGTGGTCAGGGATCCTACATGTGACCATGAGACTTAACTTGGAGCAGGTACACTTCACCTGATGCATTAGACTCCACTTGTGGATGAACGTGGACGAGGTCCACTTCCACTGACAACTTAGACTCCACTTGAGGATCAACCTGGAGCAGGTAATTGATATCTTAGATACTTTTCTTGACACGGTGCTGCCGGTGACCTACCTGATTGGATTTTGAAACATAGTTTTGGACAAACCAATTAATATACTGGATTAACATTTGTTATTTCTATTTTTAGATGATGTTGATTCCAAGTTATTAGAAATCCTACGGGCACCGGGTGAGTATAATTGAATTCTATAGTCAATTTTGGACTGAATTGTTTATATTTTTTAAATTACATTCCACAGACATTAAATAATTGATTATTTATCAGATGCTAGCTTTCCCTAGAACTGCAGGATTGTAATGTAGAGATGTGTGTTGTTTCTGACCACACTGGTTCGGGTGTGTGTGTATGTGTATGCGTGTGTGTGCATGTGCACTTGTGTGTGTGTGTGTGTGTGTGCGCAAGCATGTGCGTGTGTGTCAGCGTGCGTATTTGTGTTCCACAAAATCCTCTTACCTGGTCGTTTTAAACAAACCTGAAAATGCTTTTTACCATTGAGAGAAAGCTGTCTGCTTCTCCAAAGAGCACGTCAGAGTTTGTTTACCAGCTTTGGCAGCCTTTGTAGACAACTACCCCAGTTGGGTGCTGGACTCAAAGTCAAATGATCGAGTTTGCAGCAGACCTGATGGTGAAACGGTTTGTGAAGTCAAAGAAGTAACTTTATTTCCCTGTACAGTTTTTAATTTTATCTCTTTTCTACTATCTTTAAAAGTCCTCCCCGCCTCTCTGAGCGGGAGGTGAACATCATGAAAAGAGGGTGGTGCACTTCCGCGTGCAGCGTTTCCATAAGCAAAGGCGCACATAAAAGACTTTTTCAATGAGTGGCACTACGGTGGGGCGCATGTGTTTTGATTCTCAAGTGTGTAAAGTGCATTGCCATCAGGCTGGGGACCGAGCAGCTCAGGGTTAGGGACTATGATAAGGATGTTTATAAGGGTCTGTTCCCTCGTCATCCACCAAATATGAGAACATTTATGGCCTCATTTAGAGTTTGATGGACAAGCGTGACTAAATACCAGGGGGCATATTTACAAGGAGCTTGCAGTGCAGTTGCGTCATTTTTTTGACACACCGGCAGCACTTTCTTTGCTCCATATTTACAAGATGACGCATACAGGCAGATGCATCACTTTTCATCGGCTTGCGTCTGTTTTTACCTTTGTCGGAATCGGCTGCTTCGCATTAGATTTAATATATACAAGGTAGGCATTCCCACGTAAAATCCCCCATAAAACTGATGCAGTGGTATTTATGACTTTTTGGAAAAGTGGCAAATTGTTGGGAAACGGGCTGCTGCGCTTGCATTGCATCAAAATTCCTGCGCCTCTAAATCCCTGGCTTAGGAATGAATCATTGAATGTGGCGTAGGAATTGAAGCAGCTGAAGTTACTTCCAACAATGTAATCTGCAAGGAAATCCCAACCCCTCAACAGGTAAGTGCACACATAAGGTAGGTAACACAGTAAGTGTCACAGTACACAACATTAATGACTTGCATCCACATACATAGTAGACTCACACAATATGTCACACATACGTAAGTATAGTGGTACACAGAAGTGACCTATGCCGACTTGTATGCGAGACATACAGGACCAATGTCTTAGAGTCCAAGGTGAGTTTTCACCTGGTCCCCGTACAGTAGGCTTCTTTTTTCCAGTCAATACTGACGCATCACCTCTGCTTTGTTGACGCATTGCTGTAGTTGCGTCCGCCTTATGTCCAACTACAGCAATGTGCCACTTTTGGGCCTGATGCCTTGCGGCATCCTTCTCACAGATCCATCAGTATTTCTGACGCATCCGTGGGCCCTTGTGCCATGGAGCCCTGTATTGTAAATACGGAGCATCCATGGCATCATAAGGATTTTTGCTGCAGGCGCAAGTAATTTTGACGCAACGATGCGTCATTTCTTGTAAAAAATGTCTGCCAAACCTTCAATGTATACGCCTCAGTTTGAGATTAGTGAACCTTAAGTTTTCAGTCGAGAGAAAACTTCCACCAATGGCCGACAGAGTAGGGGCCTTTGGAGTGAGGATAGGATAGATGTTATGTTATGTTATAACATTTTATAAAGCGCAACAGCTGCCCCAGCAAAGAGGTGTCCCGGCGCTAAAAGCAGTGAGAAACAAACGAGGCGAGGCAAGAAAACAGGGCCTACGACAAAGGAAAGAGGTGTGTTTTAATTGCCTTCCGGAAAGCTAGGTAGTTGTTCAAGCTACGGATCTGTACAGGTAGCTAGTTCCAGAGTTTTGCCGCCATCGTACGGAAAGAGCGTCCCCCAGCGCGTACCCTCCTTACCCGGGGGACCACTACCAGGTTTTGCCCCAAGGAACGGAGTTGGCGTGTAGGTACATATGGCAGCAACAGGTTGGCCAAGATTCCTGGGGTGGCATATTTCAAAATCTTGAAGGCAAAGCAGAGAGCCTTAAACTCAATCCGCCTGGCCACAGGCAACCAGTGGAGTCGGCGAATGGTATCCGTCACAGGACAGGCTCTACGGAGACCAAGGAGGGTTCTGGCAGCCGCATTTCGGACCCTCTGTAGTCTCAAAATTTCTGCCTTGTTTGACCCTAGATACAGCGAGCTGGCATAATCCAGTCTCGACATAATCGAGGCCTGGACAATGACTTGCCGAGTTGATGCGTCAAAAAAACCCAATAAAGGTATAAGCCCCCGCAGTAGCCCAAAACATGTCCCTGCCACCTTTTTAGTTTGGATTTGGAAGCTGAGGGCCAAGTCCACCCACACCCCCAAATTCTTTACCACCTGCTTGGGGGGGGGGGGCGTTACCGAGGGTTTCGGGCCACCAGTGCTCACTCCAAAGCCCGGGGTCTTTCCCTACCAACAACACCTCAGACTTGCTAGCATTAAGCTTGAGACAGTTGGCTGTCATCCACTCGGCGACGGCCGCGAGATCGCTCCGAAACTTGGGAGCGTCCCGCGTGGGGTTGTCCGAGAGTGCAACCACCAACTGTGTGTCGTCGGCATAGGAGACCATAGTCAGACCTCTGCTCTTGGCTACCATTGCCAGGGGTTGGACGTATAGGTTGAACAGCAATGGGCTCAAGGAGGAGCCCTGTGGCCCTGTGTAGATCTTTATTCGCACAATTAATTAAAATCATTGCATTTGAGAATCCCCAAGCCGATTAAAAATACACAGTTAAATAAAAAGTTAAATAAAAGGAATTAAAAAGTCTAAAAACTATTATAAAAATACTTATGAGTTTGACGGGTGGAAGGCAACCCTTTCCCCCACCCTCTAAAACGCTCCCCATTATCCCCCTTCAACCATTCTTCATAGTCAAAAGTAAGGACCAGACTGAAAAAACAGGTTAACCCGGCCCTGACAAGATGATCCTTTTAGGCCGGAGTGATTCAGCTAAGGGAGGTACCCGGGTCTGAGGGACCCAAACAGCATGGCTACCGACTTCATACATTTCACAAAGCTTGCGGCTAGCTGGGCTGACTCTCCTCTCAGGCTGGCTTCTATGGTGCCTCTGCAGGTCCTGACATTTAAAATGCGCCATACAGGTGCCAAAACTTCCTTAAAGGGAGCAAATAGTCACAGATACAGAGAACGTGCATTAAGGACTTCTCTCCCTTAGAGCAGAGGCGACATTGCCTATCAGAGTCATCCAAGTCTCTGCGACCAGACGAGTATGATTTCAAGGGGATTAGTCCAAATCGCAGATCCATCAATTGACTTTTCCTACTCAGGCCAAGATGCAAGGAGAGATAGGACGGAAGGGATCCTGACTCGTACAGCGCGGACGCCATCCCTCCATGTGCCAATTTCTTAATTAACCATGCATCATGTTCCCATGATATTAGCTTTGCTTGTTTAATCAGCAATTTGGCTGGCAAGGGCGGCAGCAGACCGCTTACCCATATGTCATTTGCCCCCAGTGCCTCTAGGGCGTGATTTGGATACTGGTGCTAGCTTGATGTAGGGTTATTTATCACTTCACAGTATGATTCTTGGCCTGCTTCACTTTGAGGCTGGAAGCCAGAAACTGTGCTTTGAGTACCCAATGCTGTGAAGCTAGTCCAAACTCTTGCCGAATTTGAGCATGTGAGTGCAGTTTGGGAGTGAAAAAACTCTTTGAAACAGGAGGACTTTTCTCTGTGCAGCCAATTGGCCAGTTTATCTCTAAATGACATAGCCCCGTAAGCAATAGTTGGAAGAGATTTACATCCCATTACCTTCAAGAGAGGGGTTAGTTCAGGGTTCGTCAGAGATTTTTTCAACTTGCAGAAAGCCCAATCTAGGGAGTTTGATGCCCCCTATTGGGCCTTGATGAGGGGTACCACACAGTCTCTATGGTCCAGCCATACCCCCAAATACTTCAACGAGTCAACCACTTCAATGGCCTTCCCCTCAATGAACCAAGACCCCCTTTTTTGCAGTAGCTGGCCAGTGCATCAAAAAGCCTTAGAAGGCCAATTGGATTGTATCATCTGCATACTGGAGTGACTGTACATTGAGGCTGGCCATTTTGGGGGTAAAAACGCCTGACATTGCCAGGTGGCTTGGCAAGTCAGCCAGGTACAGATTAAATAACAGTGGGCGCAGAATGCAACCTTGCTTCAGGCCTTTATTTGTCCAGATTTTTATCTGTGGTGATCCATCCGGTGCTGACTCTTATCTTCACCCATGTGTCAGTGTATAGGGCATCAATAGCGTTCAATAGGTTTTGAGGAATGCTCCAAGCATTCAGTTTGAACTAGAGTTTTCATCGAGATACACTGTCAAGCGCTGTTCGAAAGTCAATAAACCCTACGTGGAGAGACTTGCCCTCTGCTGTCTTGATAGTCTCACTCAGGTGGGTGATGCCAATAAGGTTTTCCTCAATATGGCAGCCCTTTTGAAAGTCAGTCTGAGTCAGGGGTATTAACCTTTTTTCCTCCACCCAAGCTTGGAGCTCTCTGTTAAAAATGCTGGCAAAACCCTTCCCTTCCGTGTCGAGAAGCGCGATCAGGCGATGGTTCCAAGGGCATGATTGATTGAGAGCCCTTTTTGAGGAAGGGGACCATGAGTGAGCCCCTCCATGATTCCGGAATAGGTGACCCCAGTAGATATTCTTGAAATAAGGGAGCCATTACTGTAGCCCCATCGCATTGTCGCCCCAATTGTATACTGCAGAAGGGATACTGCTTGGCGCAGGGGCACCCCCACTATGCATTGATTTGGCGGCTTATCGATAACTTCTGAGAGGACCAGGCGTCATGGTGCTGATTGCCTATTACGCCCCAGTTCTGGTGCCTCGAGGATATTACAGTCTGCGGCATGGTCCATATATAGGCCTTTGATGTATGTTTCCCATTCCGCGGGAGGGATGTTGGCTGAAGACGCCAGTCTATTAGAGGGAGAGCATTTGTTAATCCAGAGCCGGAATTTCCTCTGGTGTTTTTATTTTACAACCTCATGTGCTTCAATCAGTGCTTTAAATGGGCCGGTACTGTCCGGTACAGAGTACCGGCACTTCTGTTTTTCCATTTCGAGCACTGGCTTCAATCCATCTTTGATTCTCCTTATTACTCCTTTGGGCGGAGAGAGCTTTCCTATATTCCGATCGTATTGCAGCCACGAGGCTTTGCAGCCCGTGATTCTCCCCTATCACTGCTAAGCCGCCAAGACATTATTTAGGCTATGTTTTAGGGCCCCTATTTCATTCCTGTTGTTTGCTGCCGTTTTGGCGTGGCCAGTACTCTCTCCCTTACCAGGCCTTCCCAAACTTCCCAGATGTTTCCCTTGGTAATCAGCCAGGAGGCCCCAGATGTTTGGATCGGTCGCTACACAGTTTACTCGCTGAATCTTGTCCAGAAATTGGTCGTCAATTACCCCTTGATCATCATTATTTGCGCAGACCACTTCATTTTATTATTTGGCTCCAGCTCTTGTTGTTTCCCTACAAGTCTTGTTTTAATGTGAATAGGGCATGAGGTCTTTACTTCACATATGAGGATTGAGTGATCACTGGCCAGAGTCGCTATGACTTCAAATTGCTTATTGATTGAAAGTACGCCAAGGATACCCAAATATAGTCCAGAGTAGCCATCCTAAAGACATTACACTGTCCGTGCTACATAGAGTGGACGATGTCATGGTTTTTCTTTTCTGTCCACCGCCAGGAAAAACCTGGTGGTCATGAACAGATAAAATATACTGACCCTACACCACAAGGGTTTCTTCCCTGGTTCCCTTCCACGGTCTAGGGGTCATTAGTTTTCTGTTAGCAAGAAACAAACTCCTCCTTTGGGAATTTGTTCCTGAAAAACAAAAACTTTGAAAAAGTGAGGTAAACCAACGTTGGTAATTCACCAAACATTTATACATCGAAGAGAACCTCTGTGAAGGTGGTTCCTTTCAATGTACAGAGATGGTCACTGGGCCGGCGGTTCCTTTCAATATACAGAGATGGTCACTGGGCCGGTGGTTCCTTTCAATGTACAGAGATGGTCACTGGGCCGGTGGTTCCTTCCAATGTACAGAGATGGTCACTGGGCCGGTGGTTCCTTCCAATGTACAGAGATGGTCACTGGGCCGGCGGTTCCTTTCAATGTACAGAGATGGTCACTGGGCCGGTGGTTCCTTCCAATGTACAGAGATGGTCACTGGGCCGGTGGTTCCTTCCAATGTACAGAGATGGTCACTGGGCCGGCGGTTCCTTTCAATGTACAGAGATGGTCACTGGGCCGGTGGTTCCTTCCAATGTACAGAGATGGTCACTGGGCCGGTGGTTCCTTCCAATGTACAGAGATGGTCACTGGGCCGGCGGTTCCTTTCAATGTACAGAGATGGTCACTGGGCCGATGGTTCCTTTCAATATACAGAGATGGTCACTGGGCCGGTGGTTCTTTTCAATGTACAGAGATGGTCACTGGGCCGATGGTTCCTTTCAATATACAGAGATGGTCACTGGGCCGGTGGTTCTTTTCAATGTACAGAGATGGTCACTGGGCCAGTGGTTCTTTTCAATGCACAGAGATGGTCACTGGGCCAATGGTTCCTTTCAATGTACAGAGATGGTCACTGGGCCGGTGGTTCTTTTCAATGTACAGAGATGGTCACTGGGCCAGTGGTTCTTTTCAATGTACAGAGATGGTCACTGGGCCGGTGGTGCCTTCCAATGTACAGAGATGGTCACTGGGCCGGCGGTTCCTTTCAATATACAGAGATGGTCACTGGGCCGGTGGTTCTTTTCAATGTACAGAGATGGTCACTGGGCCGGCGGTTCCTTTCAATGTACAGAGATGGTCACTGGGCCGGTGGTTCTTTTCAATGTATAGAGATGGTCACTGGGCCGGTGGTTCCTTTCAATGTACAGAGATGGTCACTGGGCCGGTGGTTCTTTTCAATGTACAGAGATGGTCACTGGGCCGGTGGTTGTTTTCAATCTACAAAGATGGTCACTGGGCCGGCGGTTCTTTTCAATGTACAGAGATGACCACTGGGCCGGCGGTTCCTTTCAATGTACAGAGATGACTGTGAGAAGTTGGCCTGGCATATGCTGTCCACTAATTATAGTGGGCACCTTGCACCAGTCCAAACAACCCCTTATTGGAGATAGGTTAAAGACAACCTTATTGAAAGCTATCCTAGTGGTAGCTATGGAGAGCAGCCTTCAGGCTAAGTCTTGAAGGAATGTAAAGCAGCTTGTTTTACCAGTCTATAATCTCTTGAGTGACCAAATGAAAGAGCACCACACCAGGTATATATTCAAAATATATGTATTTATTGCTAAACACACCCCTCTAGTCTCTTTATGAGGCTAGAGTTCGAAGTACATAAGTTAGAAGTTATTAAATCACAGTAATAGCACAAATACACGTTTGGGCCCTAGGGGCGTACCAAACCATATACCAATAGTGGTATGCGAACCACGACTGAACTAGACACTAGGCCTAGAGCCTCTAGAAGTGCTTGGACCACAAGGAACCACCCAAGGTAGTGACACAGGGGACCCACGGGAGACGCGTGCAGTGTAAATACACAACCGCGATACGCCGTTGACTTCTATGGAGAAAGTCGGGATCGGGAAATTAGAGAAAAGGGACACTTAGAAGAGGACTAGGACAAAACCCTTTGAGATCTAGGACTTTGAAGAGTCTCTACCCACGGGAGCACCGGAGTACTCGTGTTACCTCACCCAGGGAAGCCGGGTGCATAGGTGCCTTTCGGGGTCGGGTTTCGTCGTCGATTCGAATGGCGATCTGCTGCAAAGTGCTGCTGGCGGCCAAGAGAAAAGTGTCCGGGTGGATCCAAGAGTGGATCGGAGTTCTGAAGAACCTGAAAGCAGAGGGGACAGAGTCTGGGTCACTAGCCAGTGACCAGGAAGGCGATGGACAGATGCCCACCGATGTCGAGTGCTTCAGGTGCGTTGGCGGTCGTCTTGACTCTTCAGCCACGAGGTCCAGGAGGCGTTGTCGGCGACCAGGAGCAGGATTCGGGCTGGTACACGATGTCTGTCGAGTGCTGAGGTGTCGGCGACCGGATTGGACCCAACAAGCCTTGGCAACGGCAAGTCTTGGTGAAGATGTAGATCGTCGATGGTGCAGACCAGCAAGGTCTGTGGAACTCACCCAGCGAGGGTCAGTGAGGGCAGGCCTGGAGCAACCAGGATGCCAAGTAAGAAAAGGATTGGCCTTCGTTAAGGGCTACTAGCCAACGGGCTAGCGACCGCGAAGGAGCCTCGTGACGCCGCACGTGGATCTGGCTTACAGAACACTCGTGGAGTGGGGGCCAGTGATCTTCGGTGCAGGTGGTGCTGGAGGCTAGGGCTACTCGGAGCCCAAAGCACAACTTCTTGGGAGACCCAGAAGAGGATGCACTTGCAAATGTGCTCGGTGTCCAGGGGTCACGGTCTCAAGTCACCCACGATAGCCACGGGCCTCAGCTTTGCTGGGGACTCAGGGTAGCCTCGGGGAAGTCTGAGAATCCACCTCTGGTGCTGCGATGACTTCGGCGTCCGACGGGAGCTTCAGAAATGCGAACCGGACAGATGCTTCTTTGGTGCCTGCCAAGCAGGGGAGTCACTCCTTGACCCCAAGGGAGATTCTTCTGTCCTCTAATCGTGAGTAGAGCGTCGAAGGTCCAGGATTCAGTTTCAGAGTTTCGTCCAGGGATAATCTAAAGTCCTAAGGACTGGGTTCCTATACTTATACTAAGGATAGGGGTTGGACTACTCTGTGGCCCCACCTAGGGGCGGGTCAGGGCAGAGGGGTGGCTACACCCCTTTCCCTTTGTCCAGTTCGCGCCAAAGCAGGGGCTGCAAGCCCCTGATCCGGTTTGAACTGGGGTATGCACAGGGACACCAAGTGTGCCCCCAGTGCAGGACTTCAAAGCACCAGAAAGTGCTCCCGCCCAGCCCCAATACACATTATCCTGTCTGGGGAGGTGGTCACACCTCCCTGGGACAGGAAACCTATTGTCCAGGCCTCCCCTGCCGGAGTTTCGTCCAGCAGCAGGAGGCCAGACTCGTGTCTGTGGCAGCAGCATCCATTTTGTGATGCCAGGGCTTTAGAAAGAAGTTACCGGCCAGGCCAGGGTTAACATGTCTCTCCCTCTAGAAGGGTGGAATGCTACCCCCGCCGCCAGAATTGGCGGGGGGGTAGTATTCCAAGATGTTTGACACCAAACACGACATGTTTAGGTGCAGCCATTCCAAAGTTAGCATTTTACCGCGAGGATATAATGCGCTTAAGAGTATATGGTCAGGCTGCACTACAAACAGCATCAGAGATGGTCTCCGAACGCTGCAGAGGGGCCCTGCTCATGCAGGGGCACCCTCTCACATAGGAACCATGCACTCTGCCTTTAGGATTGATAAGGCCTGCCTTAGGAGTGACTTATAGGTTTATATGTGTGTATGTATTTAGTGATATAGGTAACCTATAGCACAGTAAGGGGTGCATGCACCACCTTACCCAGGCTGCAGTAGCAGACCTGTGGTGTCAGTTTGGATGGCCTTCCAGGGGTGGCATAATACATGCTGCAGCCCCTGGTAGGCTTCTGAGGTACCTATGCCCTTGGTACATAGTATACCATATACTAGGGACTTATAAGGGCACTCCAGATTCCAATCAGAGATGTGCCTAAGGCACATGGAATCCTTTTACAGAGAAAGCAGATAGACTGGGGCCCTGAATAGCAGGATCCCAGTCCAACTAAGTCATAAACCAGCAAAACACCATAAAAAAGTGGGGCAACCATATAGTCAGATTCCACCTTCCTACATAACCCCCCCAAACGAAAGGAGATAAGGCTAACCTTGGCCAGTTGAGCCTTCATTGACTAAGTGGTCATATAAGGAAGCACCTGCACTAGCATGGTTGCCCCCTGTCTTATGGCCCACTAAGCAATCCCTCACCCTAAGGGTATGAGAGGGTCTCCACCATGGGGAATCACTAGCTGTGGTGTGCTTAGGTAAAGTACAAGGCTGGTGAGGTGTCTGAGTAGGGAAGTGAGGCCCTAGGAATGTTGGCCTCAGCTTCCTCAGATCACTGGTCACCATGTATGCCTGTCTTTCCATGACTGAGTTGCACTTTGCTCTAAGGGTCAACCTTTGGCTGCCTACAGCTGGGGGTTGGGTCCCTTTGGATGGACTACTGGAGGGGCAGGGCAGGTTTGGAACCTTCAGGTCCCAGGTTTGCCCTTGCCTACCAGAATCCTTCTGGGGAGGTCCCTACATAAAGGCATGGGGGATCCCTCAGTGTGTAGAGGAGTTTTCACCTGGCTAGGGCTACTAGACTGGGTGCCCCTAATCTGCTGATGGGGGGTTCCTCTGGACAGGGGGCCCTGGGGGTCCACTGACCTCCCTGACCTCTGCAGCCCTGGGCTGGCTGAGGCAGGGTAGAGAGGGGCAGGTTACCTGCTCCAGACTGGGTACCACCTTGGAAGGGTCCTCTGCCATCAGGGGTGTGGCCAGGCCAGGCCTGACTACCTCTGGGGCAGTTCCTTCACTAGGGGTAGGGTCAGTTCCCTGAGGAGGCTGACCCTTACCTACTGTCTGGAGGGAAGAAGACTTTTCTTCAACCCTTGTGCTCTCTTTTGGGGGAGAGTGGGCCATTCTTTCAGACTCCATCTCTCCAAATTCTTGGGCTGGGGCTGTGGCCATCACAGCCCCACTAACCTTTACAGGGACGCCCAACATCCTAAGATGGGTTTGGTGTTCAACTTCAGCCCAGGCTGAAATTTCCAAATCATTGCCCATCAGGCAATCTACAGGTAAGGTGGGGGACACTGCCACTCTCTTTGGGCCTGTGACCCCTCCCAGCTGAGATTGACTATGGCCATGGGGTGATCTGTTCTGACACCATCAATGTTGGTCACCTGGTATTTAAACTCAGGTAAAAACTGGTGAGGGGGACTAGTTTCCCTGCCACCATGGTGACACTAGCCCCTGTGTCCCTAAATGCCACAGCTTTCTGACCATTAATTATTGGCTCCAATCTGTACCTGCCCAACGCTGTGGGACCCATGGTAAAGGTGGCAAATCCTATACCACCATCAGAGTCAGAGGAGTCTGTTGAGGGGTCCCTGTCTAAACTAGGGCTCACCTCTGTTCCTCTTGCAAAAGCACCCAACTTTTGGGTGCACTACTCCCAACTGGAGGATTACTACTGGTAGTACCAGGAGGGGTGGTAGTAGTTGTGGGAGGAACATTTTCTTTAGTGCCAATCCTGGGGCAACTGGGATCAGTTTTCCAGTGCCCAGGCCTTTTACAGACATGGCAATATGGTTTCTTTTCAGGAGAGGAAGGAGTTTGGGACCCACCCCCAGAAGAGGAATTTTGGGGCCCTGTAGGGGACTTATCCTTAGATTTATCCCCACCTTTCTCTTGGGACTTAGTAGAATCTTTCTTCTGGTCACCACCCTGATTTCTAGTTTTTACTCTGGTTCTGACCCATTTGTCTGCCTTCTTTCCCAATTCTTGGGGAGAGGTCAGATCAGAGTCCACCAGATACTGGTGCAAAAGCTGGTTTTGACAATTATTAAGGATCTGCTCCCTCATAATCAAATTGTACAATCCTAAAAAGTCATGCACTTTGTTGCCATGTATCCAACCTTCCAGAGCCTTTGTAGCACAATCTACAAAATCAACCCAGTCTTGAGTCTGAGCTTTTTGGGTGTCTCTGAACTTCAACCTATACTGTTCAGTGGTTAGGCCAAACCCATCTATCAGAGCACTCTTCAAGACTGTGTAATTGTCAGCATCCTCTTCTCTTACAGTGAGGAGCTTGTCTCTACCTTTGTCTGCAAAGGAGAGCCACAAGATTGCTGCCCACTGCCTCTGGGGAACCTTCTGAACTTTACAGGCCCTCTCCAGTGCAGTTATCCATTTGTGGATGTCATCCCCACTCTGGTAGGGAGGGACAATCTTGTTTAGGTTTCTATGGTCATAAGACCTTTCCCTGTCTCTAGGGACATGGCTGCCACCATGGGACTCTAGTCCCAACTTTCTTCTCTCTCTAAGGAGATCTAGGGATTCCCTATCTAAAGCCAATTGCTTTTTTCTGATTTCCAGCTGAGTTTCCTCATACTGGACCAGTCTGTCTCTTCTCTCATGAGAGGATTCCCTCCTGTGAGAGGAGATAGAGCTCCCTATGGAGGTGCCAGAGTGGTTAGACTCCTGAGAAGGAGATCTAGACTTCCTGGGCACACTCTTAATCCTTCCTGGGGGACAAAGTGGAGATCATTCAGATCATCCTCATCATCTTCCACAGGAGGGATTGGGTTATCCAGGTCAGGGTCATTGTCACCCTCCTGGCCAGTCTCAGAGGGGGGCTGGGGGTATTGGTACCCCTGGCCTCCTCCTCTTCCTCTGCCCCACCCTCAGCTCCTACCCCTTCAGTCCCCAAGGGCTTACTAAGGTCATAAGCCACCAACAACTCCTTGAGGTGTTGGGTGGTGGGGCTTTGGCCTGTCCTTAGTTTTCTCAAGGTGCATAAAGCTCTCAATTCCAAGAATGGGAGTGTATCATACTTGGAGGGTGGAAGCTCAATGGCTTCCTGCAAGGATTCTTTAGATCCTACCCTTAAAGACATTACTAGTGTGGTGTGGTGTATGCACTACCTACTCTAGTGTGGCCTACTAAACTCTCTTGAGTTGTAGAAAGGGTTGTGCTATCCCTTAACACACAACTCTAAGTTCAGTAGAACTTACTGTATTCTAAGCTTAAATTATATGTACCTCAGGTACCTTTAGTGGTTTTCAGTTGATCAATTCAATTGAGATTATCTGGTAAAACAATAGCAAGCTGGAATCCCACACGCTGCACACCAATGTGAGAAGTTGGCCTGGCATAGGCTGTCCACTAATTATAGTGGGCACCTTGCACCAGTCCAAACAACCCCTTATTGGAGATAGGTTAAAGACAACCTTATTGAAAGCTATCCTAGTGGTAGCTATGGAGAGCAGCCTTCAGGCTAAGTCTTGAAGGAATGTAAAGCAGCTTGTTTTACCAGTCTATAATCTCTTGAGTGACCAAATGAAAGAGCACCACACCAGGTATATATTCAAAATATATGTATTTATTGCTAAACACACCCCTCTAGTCTCTTTATGAGGCTAGAGTTCAAGTACATAAGTTAGAAGTTATTAAATCACAGTAATAGCACAAATACACGTTTGGGCCCTAGGGGCGTACCAAACCATATACCAATAAAGTGGTATGCGAACCACGACTGAACTAGACACTAGGCCTAGAGCCTCTAGAAGTGCTTGGACCACAAGGAACCACCCAAGGTAGTGACACAGGGGACCCACGGGAGACGCGTGCAGTGTAAATACACAACCGCGATACGCCGTTGACTTCTATGGAGAAAGTCGGGATCGGGAAATTAGAGAAAAGGGACACTTAGAAGAGGACTAGGACAAAACCCTTTGAGATCTAGGACTTTGAAGAGTCTCTACCCACGGGAGCACCGGAGTACTCGTGTTACCTCACCCAGGGAAGCCGGGTGCATAGGTGCCTTTCGGGGTCGGGTTTCGTCGTCGATTCGAATGGCGATCTGCTGCAAAGTGCTGCTGGCGGCCAAGAGAAAAGTGTCCGGGTGGATCCAAGAGTGGATCGGAGTTCTGAAGAACCTGAAAGCAGAGGGGACAGAGTCTGGGTCACTAGCCAGTGACCAGGAAGGCGATGGACAGATGCCCACCGATGTCGAGTGCTTCAGGTGCGTTGACGGTCGTCTTGACTCTTCAGCCACGAGGTCCAAGAGGCGTTGTCGGCGACCAGGAGCAGGATTCGGGCTGGTACACGATGTCTGTCGAGTGCTGAGGTGTCGGCGACCGGATTGGACCCAACAAGCCTTGGCAACGGCAAGTCTTGGTGAAGATGTAGATCGTCGATGGTGCAGACCAGCAAGGTCTGTGGAACTCACCCAGCGAGGGTAAGTGAGGGCAGGCCTGGAGCAACCAGGATGCCAAGTAAGAAAAGGATTGGCCTTCGTTAAGGGCTACTAGCCAACGGGCTAGCGACCGCGAAGGAGCCTCGTGACGCCGCACGTGGATCTGGCTTACAGGACACTCGTGGAGTGGGGGCCAGTGATCTTCGGTGCAGGTGGTGCTGGAGGCTATGGCTACTCGGAGCCCAAAGCACGACTTCTTGGGAGACCCAGAAGAGGATGCACTTGCAAATGTGCTCGGTGTCCAGGGGTCACGGTCTCAAGTCACCCACGATAGCCACGGGCCTCAGCTTTGCTGGGGACTCAGGGTAGCCTCGGGGAAGTCTGAGAATCTACCTCTGGTGCTGCGATGACTTCGGCGTCCGACGGGAGCTTCAGAAATGCGAACCGGACAGATGCTTCTTTGGTGCCTGCCAAGCAGGGGAGTCACTCCTTGACCCCAAGGGAGATTCTTCTGTCCTCTAATCGTGAGTAGAGCGTCGAAGGTCCAGGATTCAGTTTCAGAGTTTCGTCCAGGGATAATCTAAAGTCCTAAGGACTGGGTTCCTATACTTATACTAAGGATAGGGGTTGGACTACTCTGTGGCCCCACCTAGGGGTGGGTCAGGGCAGAGGGTTGGCTACACCCCTTTCCTTTGTCCAGTTCGCGCCAAAGCAGGGGCTGCAAGCCCTGATCCGGTTTGAACTGGGGTATGCACAGGGACACCAAGTGTGCCCCCAGTGCAGGACTTCAAAGCACCAGAAAGTGCTCCCGCCCAGCCCCAATACACATTATCCTGTCTGGGGAGGTGGTCACACCTCCCTGGGACAGGAAACCTATTGTCCAGGCCTCCCCTGCCGGAGTTTCGTCCAGCAGCAGGAGGCCAGACTCGTGTCTGTGGCAGCAGCATCCATTTTGTGATGCCAGGGCTTTAGAAAGAAGTTACCGGCCAGGCCAGGGTTAACATGTCTCTCCCTCTAGAAGGGTGGAATGCTACCCCCGCCTCCAGAATTGGCGGGGGGTAGTATTCCAAGATGTTTGACACCAAACACGACATGTTTAGGTGCAGCCATTCCAAAGTTAGCATTTAACGCGAGGTTATAATGCGCTTAAGAGTATATGGTCAGGCTGCACTACAAACAGCATCAGAGAAGGGTCTCCGACCGCTGCAGAGGGGCCCTGCTCATGCAGGGGCACCCTCTCACATAGGAACCATGCACTCTGCCTTTAGGATTGATAAGGCCTGCCTTAGGAGTGACTTATAGGTTTATATGTGTGTATGTATTTAGTGATATAGGTAACCTATAGCACAGTAAGGGGTGCATGCACCACCTTAAACCAGGCTGCAGTAGCAGACCTGTGGTGTCAGTTTGGATGGCCTTCCAGGGGTGGCATAATACATGCTGCAGCCCCTGGTAGGCCTCTGAGGTACCTATGCCCTTGGTACATAGTATACCATATATTAGGGACTTATAAGGGCACTCCAGATTCCAATCAGAGATGTGCCTAAGGCACATGGAAACCTTTTTACAGAGAAAGCAGATAGACTGTGGCCCTGAATAGCAGGATCCCAGTCCAACTAAGTCATAAACCAGCAAAACACCATAAAAAAAGTGGGGGCAACCATATAGTCAGATTCCACCTTCCTACAATGACCACTGGGCCGGCGGTTCCTTTCAATGTACAGAGATGGTCACTGGGCCGGTGGTTCTTTTCAATGTACAAAGATGGTCACTGGGCTGACAGTTCTTTTCAATGTACAGGTATGACCACTGGGCCGGCGGTTCCTTTCTATGTACAGAGATGACCACTGAGCCGGCAGTTCCTTTCAATGTACAGAGATGACCACTGGGCCGGCGGTTCCTTTCAATGTACAGAGATGGTCACTGGGCCGATGGTTCCTTTCAATGTACAGAGATGACCACTGGGCCGGCGGTTCCTTTCAATGTACAGAGATGGTCACTGGGCCGGTGGTTCTTTTCAATGTACAGAGATGGTCACTGGGCCGATGGTTCCTTTCAATGTACAGAGATGACCACTGGGCCGGTGGTTCCTTTTAATGTACAGAGATGACCACTGGGCCGGCGGTTCCTTTCAATGTACAGAGATGACCACTGGGCCGGTGATTCCTTTTAATGTACAGAGATGACCACTGGGCCGGCGGTTCCTTTCAATGTACAGAGATGGTCACTTGGCTGACAGTTCTTTTCAATGTACAGAGATGGTCACTGGGCCGGTGGTTCCTTTCAATGTACAGAGATGACCACTGGGCCGGTGGTTCCTTTCAATGTACAGAGATGGTCACTGGGCCGGTGGTTCTTTTCAATGTACAGAGATGGTCACTGGGCCCGTGGTTCTTTTCAATGTACAAAGATGGTCACTGGGCCGGCGGTTCTTTCCAATGTACAGAGATGACCACTGGGCAGGCGGTTCCTTTCTATGTACAGAGATGACCACTGGGCCGGCGGTTCCTTTCAATGTACAGAGATGACCACTGGGCCGGCGGTTCCTTTCAATGTACAGAGATGGTCACTGGGCCGGTGATTCTTTTCAATGTACAAAGATGGTCACTGGGCTGACAGTTCTTTTCAATGTACAGAGATGGTCACTGGGCCGGTGGTTCCTTTCAATGTACAGAGATGACCACTGGGCCGGTGGTTCCTTTCAATGTTCAGAGATGACCACTAGGCCGGTGGTTCCTTTTAATGTACAGAGATGGTCACAGGGCCGGTGGTTCTTTTCAATGTACAGAGATGACCACTGGGCCGGTGGTTCCTTCCAATGTACAGAGATGACCACTGGGCCGGTGGTTCCTTCCAATGTACAGAGATGGTCACTGGGCCGGTGGTTCATTTCAATGTACAGAGATGGTCACTGGGCAGGTGGTTCTTTTCAATGTACAGAGATGGTCACTGGGCCGGTGGTTCCTTTCAATGTACAGAGATGGTCACTGGGCCGGTGGTTCTTTTCAATGTACAGAGATGGTCACTGGGCCGGTGGTTGTTTTCAATGTACAAAGATGGTCACTGGGCCGGCGGTTCTTTTCAATGTACAGAGATGACCACTGGGCCGGCGGTTCCTTTCTATGTACATAGAAGACCACTGGGCCGGCGGTTCCTTTCAATGTACAGAGATGACCACTGGGCCGGCGGTTCCTTTCAATGTACAGAGATGGTCACTGGGCCGGTGGTTCTTTTCAATGTACAAAGATGGTCACTGGGCTGACAGTTCTTTTCAATGTACAGGTATGACCACTGGGCCGGTGGATCCTTTCTATGTACAGAGATGACCACTGAGCCGGCAGTTCCTTTCAATGTACAGAGATGACCACTGGGCCGGCGGTTCCTTTCAATGTACAGAGATGGTTGTGAGAAGTTGGCCTGGCATATGCTGTCCACTAATTATAGTGGGCACCTTGCACCAGTCCAAATCGACTCTTATGGTAGGTAGGTTAAAGACAACCTTATTGAAAGCTATCCTAGTGGTAGCTGTGGAGAGCAGCCTTCAGGCTAAGTCTTGAAGGAATGTAAAGCAGCTTGTTTTACCAGTCTATAATCTCTTGAGTGACCAAATGAAAGAGCACCACACCAGGTATATATTCAAAATATATGTATTTATTACTAAACACACCCCTCTAGTCTCTTTATGAGGCTAGAGTTCGAAGTACATAGGTTATAAGATCTTAAATCACAGTAATAGCACAAATACACGTTTGGGCCCTAGGGCGTACCAAACCATATACCAATAAAGTGGTATGCGAACCACGACTGAACTAGACACTAGGCCTAGAGCCTCTAGAAGTGCTTGGACCACAAGGAACCACCCAAGGTAGTGACACAGGGGACCCACGGGAGACGCGTGCAGTGTAAATACACAACCGCGATACACCGTTAACTTCTATGGAGAAAGTCGGGATCGGGAAAATAGAGGAAAGGGACACTTAAAAGAGGACTAGGACAAAACCCTTTGAGATCTAGGACTTTGAAGAGTCTCTACCCACGGGAGCACCGGAGTACTCGTGTTACCTCACCCAGGGAAGCCGGGTGCATAGGTGCCTTTCGGGGTCGGGTTTCGTCGTCGGTTCTTATGGCGATCTGCTGCAAAGTGCTGCTGGCGACCAGGAGAAAAGTGTCCGGGTGGATCCAAGAGTGGATCGGAGTTCTGAAGAACCTGAAAGCAGAGGGGACAGAGTCTGGGTCACTAGCCAGTGACCAGGGAGGCGATGGACAGATGCCCACCGATGTCGAGTGCTTCAGGTTCGATGATGGTCGTCTTGACTCTTCAGCCACGAGGTCCGGGAGGCGTTGTCGGCGACCAGGAGCAGCATTCGGGCTGTTGCTCGATGTCTGTCGAGTGCAGAGGTGTCGGCGACCAGATTGGACCCAACAAGCCTTGGCAACGGCAAGTCTCGAGTAAGATGTAGATCGTCGATGATGCAGACCAGCAAGGTCTGGGGAACTCACCCAGCAAGGGTAAGTGAGGGCAGGCCTGGAGCAACCAGACTGCCAAGTAAAGAAAAGATTGGCCTTCGGTAAGGGCTACTAGCCAACGGGCTAGCGACCGCGAAGGAGCCTCGTGACGCCGCATGTGGAGCTTGCTTACAGGACACTCGTGGAGTGGGGGCCAGTGATCTTCGGTGCAGGTGGTGCTGGAGGCTAGGGCTACTCGGAGCCCAAAGCACGACTTCTTGGGAGACCCAGAAGATGGTGCACTTGCAAGTGTGCTCGGTGTCCAGGGGTCACGGTCTCAAGTCACCCACGATAGCCACGGGCCTCAGCTTTGCTGGGGACTCAGGGTAGCCTCGGGGAAGTCTGAGAATCCACCTCTGGTGATGCGATGACTTCGGCGTCCGACGGGAGCTTCAGTAATGCGAACCGGACAGATGCTTCTTTGGTGCCTGCCAAGCAGGGGAGTCACTCCTTGACCCCAAGGGAGATTCTTCAGTCCTCTAATCGTGAGTAGAGCGTCGAAGGTCCAGGATTCTGTTTCAGAGTTTCGTCCAGGTATAATCTAAAGTCCTAAGGACTGGGTTCCTACCTTTATTCTAAAAATAGGGGATGGACTACTCTGTGGCCCCACCTATGGGTGGGTCAGGGCAGAGGGGTGGCTACACCCCTTTCTCTTTGTCCAGTTCGCGCCAAAGCAGGGGCTGCAAGCCCCTGATCCGGTTTGAACTGGGGTATGCACAGGGACACCAAATGTGCCCCCAGTGCAGGACTTCAAAGCACCGGAAAGTGCTCCCGCCCAGCCCCAATACACATTGTCCTGTCTGGGGAGGTGGTCACACCTCCCTGGGACAGGAAACCTATTGTCCAGGCCTCCCCTGCCGGAGTTTCGTCCAGCAGCAGGAGGCCAGACTCGTGTCTGTGGCAGCAGCATCCATTTTGTGATGCCAGGGCTCTGGAAAGAAGTTACCGGACTCGTCAGAGTTAACATGCCTTTCCCTCTAGAAGGGTGGAATGCTACCCCCGCCGCCAGGATTGGCGGGGGGTAGTATTCCAAGATGTTTGACACCAAACACGACATGTTTAGGTGCAGCCATTCCATAGTTAGCATTTTACCGCGAGGATATAATGCGTTTAAGAGTATATGGTCAGGCTGCACTACAAACAGCATCAGAGATGGTCTCCGAACGCTGCAGAGGGGCCCTGCTCATGCAGGGGCACCCTCTCACATAGGAACCATGCACTCTGCCTTTAGGATTGATAAGGCCTGCCTTAGGAGTGACTTATAGGTTTATATGTGTGTATGCTTTTAGTGATATAGGTAACCTATACCACAGCAAGGGGTGCATGCACCACCTTACCCAGGCTGCAGTAGCAGACCTGTGGTGTCAGTTTGGATGGCCTACCAGGGGTGGCATAATACATGCTGCAGCCCCTGGCAGGCCTCTGAGGTACCTATGCCCTTGGTACATAGTATACCATATACTAGGGACTTACAAGGGCACTCCAGATCCCAATCAGTGATGTGCCTAAGGCACATGGAGACCCTTTTAAAGAGGAAACAGCTAGGCTGGGGTTCTGAATAGCAGGGCCCCAGCCAGACTAATGTCGAAAACCAGTGAAGTATCAGCAAAAAGTGGGGGTACCCCTGTGAAGCAGATCCTACTCTCCTACACAACCCCCCCAAACGTAGGGACATTAAACTAACCTTGCCCAGTTAAGTCTTCATGTTCTAAGTGGAAATACCTAGAGAGTCCATCTGCATTCGCATGGTTACTCCCAGGCCTATGTTCCACTGTAAAGTCCATCCCCTGTAGGTAAATGGACCACCTAAGCAGTTTGGGGTTTTCACCCTTCATTTGTTTTAGCCATAAGAGGGGCTTATGGTCTGTCTGAACCAGGAAGTGTGTACCAAACAAGTATGGCCTCAACTTCTTCAGAGCCCAGACCACAGCAAAGGCCTCCCTCTCTATGGCTGACCAACGTTTCTCGCTAGGGGTCAGCCTTCTGCTAATAAAAGCTACTGGCTGATCCTGACCTTCTTCATTCAATTGTGACAGTACAGCCCCTACCCCCAATTCAGATGCATCTGTTTGAACAATGAACTTCTTGGAGTAATCAGGACTCTGCAGAATTGGAGCAGTGCACATGGCCTGCTTGAGGTCATCAAATGCCTTTTGACAGCTAACTGTCCACTGAACCTTTTGGGCATTTTCTTAGAAGTTAAGTCATTCAAGGGTGTCACTATTGATCCATACCCCTTGACAAATCTCCTATAGTACCCAGTCAGGCCTAAGAAGGCTCTCACCTGAGTCTGGGTAGTGGGAGCAGTCCAGTCCATGATGGTCTGGATCTTGCTCTGCAAAGGTTGAACCTGGCCTCCACCCACAAGGTGGCCCAGGTACACAACCTGACTCTGCCCTATCTGGCACTTAGTGGCCTTGATAGTCAGGCCTGCCTTTTGCAGGGCCTGTAAAACATTCCTGAGGTGGACCAGGTGATCCTCCCAGGTGGAGCTAAAGACAGCAATATCATCTAGATAAGCTGCACTATAGGCTTCCAGTCCTGTGAGAACTGTGTTCACCAACCTCTGGAAAGTGGCAGGCGCATTTTTCAGACCAAAGGGCATCACCACAAATTGATAATGCCCACTAGGGGTTGAAAATGCTGTTTTGGGCTTTGCAGTATCAGCTAGTCTGATCTGCCAGTAGCCAGCTGTTAGGTCAAATGTGCTGAGATATTTGGCAGAGGCCAAAGTATCTATGAGCTCATCTGCCCTAGGTATTGGATGGGCATCAGTCCTAGTGACTGCATTGAGGCCCCTGTAGTCTACACAAAACCTCATCTCTCTTTTCCCACCACTGGTGTGAGGTTTAGGTACTAGGACTACTGGACTAGCCCAAGGGCTATCTGAGGGCTCAATCACTCCCAATTCCAACATCTTCTGGACTTCAGTCCTGATACAGTCCCTGACATGGTCAGGTTGCCTATAAATCTTGTTTTTAATAGGCAGACTGTCCCCAGTGTCCACTTCATGAGTGCACCAGGTGGTCTGACTGGGTGTCAGTGAAAACATATGTCTAAACTGATTGAGGACTTGCCTGCAATCAGTTTGTTGCTGGGTAGTGAGGCTGCCTGCCAAGGCTACACCATCAACTGACCCATCGTCAGGGTTCTGTGAGAGCAGGTCAGGGAGTGGGTCACTCTCTTCCTCCTGCCCTTCATCAGTAGCCATGAGCAAGCCCATGTCTGCCCTGTCCACATATGGCTTAAGTCTGTTGACATGGAGAACCCTTTGGGGACTCCTGGGTGTTCCCAGGTCCACTAAGTAAGTGACCTCACCCTTCTGCTCAACAATAGTGTGGGGTCCACTCCATTTGTCTTGGAGAGCTGCTGGGGCCACTGGCTCCAACACCCACACCTTCTGTCCTGGCTGGTAAACAGTCAGAACAGCCTTTGGTCATGCCAGGCCTTCTGAAGTTCCTGGCTAGCCTCAAGGTTTTTGGTTGCCTTTTTCATGTACTCAGCCATCCTGGAGCGGAGACCAAGTACATAGTCCACTATATCTTGCTTTGGGGGCTTGAGAGGTAACTCCCATCCTTCCTTCACCAAGCACAGTGGACCCCTCACAGGGTGGCCAAACAGAAGTTCAAAAGGGCTGTAACCAACCCCCTTCTGAGGCACCTCCCTATATGCGAATAAAAGGCAGGGCAAGAGTATGTCCCATCTACGCCTAAGCTTTTCTGGGAGCCCTTTAATCATGCCCTTCAAGGTTTTGTTGAATCTCTCAACTAAACCATTGCATTGTGGGTGATAGAGTGTGGTGAACTTATAAGTAACTCCACACTCCTTCCACATTGCTTTTAAGTACCCAGACATGAAGTTTGTACCCCTGTCTGATACTACCTCCTTAGGAAAGCCCACTCTTGAGAAGATTCCCAGGAGGGCCCTTGCCACCACAGGTGCTGTAGTGGTCCTAAGGGGTATAGCCTCTGGATACCTGGTGGCATGATCCACTACCACCAGTATAAATCTGTGCCCAGATGCTGTTTGGGGATCCACGGGACCAACAATGTCAATCCCTACCCTCTCAAAGGGCACCCCCACCACAGGTAGTGGTATCAGGGGGGCCTTTGTAGTGCTACCTGCTTTGCCACTGGCTTGGCAGGTTACACAGGAGCGACAAAACTCCTTACTGTCTTCAGACATGTGGGGCCAGTGAAAGTGAGGGACAATTCTGTCCCAAGTCTTGTTCTGGCCCAGGTGTCCTGCTAAGGGAATATCATGGGCTAGGGTCAATAGGAAGCCCCTGAACTTCAAAGGTATTACCAACCTCCTGGTAGCACCAGGCTTGGGGTCTCTACTCTCTGAGTACAGGAGTCCATCATCCCAATACACTGTATGGGGACCACTAGCTTTCCCAGCAGCCTCAGCAGCAGCTTGCTGTCTGAGGGGTTCAAGGGAGGGGCAGTGTAGGAGAGTAGGATCTGCTTCACAGGGGTACCCCCACTTTTTGATGATACTTCACTGGTTTTCGACATTAGTCTGGCTGGGGCCCTGCTATTCAGAACCCCAGCCTAGCTGTTTCCTCTTTAAAAGGGTCTCCATGTGCCTTAGGCACATCACTGATTGGGATCTGGAGTGCCCTTGTAAGTCCCTAGTATATGGTATACTATGTACCAAGGGCATAGGTACCTCAGAGGCCTGCCAGGGGCTGCAGCATGTATTATGCCACCCCTGGTAGGCCATCCAAACTGACACCACAGGTCTGCTACTGCAGCCTGGGTAAGGTGGTGCATGCACCCCTTGCTGTGGTATAGGTTACCTATATCACTAAAAGCATACACACATATAAACCTATAAGTCACTCCTAAGGCAGGCCTTATCAATCCTAAAGGCAGAGTGCATGGTTCCTATGTGAGAGGGTGCCCCTGCATGAGCAGGGCCCCTCTGCAGCGTTCGGAGACCATCTCTGATGCTGTTTGTAGTGCAGCCTGACCATATACTCTTAAACGCATTATATCCTCGCGGTAAAATGCTAACTATGGAATGGCTGCACCAAAACATGTCGTGTTTGGTGTCAAACATCTTGGAATACTACCCCCCGCCAATCCTGGCGGCGGGGGTAGCATTCCACCCTTCTAGAGGGAAAGGCATGTTAACTCTGACGAGTCCGGTAACTTCTTTCCAGAGCCCTGGCATCACAAAATGGATGCTGCTGCCACAGACACGAGTCTGGCCTCCTGCTGCTGGACGAAACTCCGGCAGGGGAGGCCTGGACAATAGGTTTCCTGTCCCAGGGAGGTGTGACCACCTCCCCAGACAGGACAATGTGTATTGGGGCTGGGCGGGAGCACTTTCGGGTGCTTTGAAGTCCTGCACTGGGGGCACATTTGGTGTCCCTGTGCATACCCCAGTTCAAACCGGATCAGGGGCTTGCAGCCCCTGCTTTGGCGCGAACTGGACAAAGGAAAGGGGTGTAGCCACCCCTCTGCCCTGACCCACCCATAGGTGGGGCCACAGAGTAGTCCATCCCCTATTTTTGGAATAAAGGTAGGAACCCAGTCCTTAGGACTTTAGATTATACCTGGACGAAACTCTGAAACAGAATCCTGGACCTTCGACGCTCTACTCACGATTAGAGGACTGAAGAATCTCCCTTGGGGTCAAGGAGTGACTCCCCTGCTTGGCAGGCACCAAAGAAGCATCTGTCCGGTTCGCATCACTGAAGCTCCCGTCGGACGCCGAAGTCATCGCATCACCAGAGGTGGATTCTCAGACTTCCCCGAGGCTACCCTGAGTCCCCAGCAAAGCTGAGGCCCGTGGCTATCGTGGGTAACGTGAGACCGTGACCCCTGGACACCGAGCACACTTGCAAGTGCACCATCTTCTGGGTCTCCCAAGAAGTCGTGCTTTGGGCTCCGAGTAGCCCTAGCCTCCAGCACCACCTGCACCGAAGATCACTGGCCCCCACTCCACGAGTGTCCTGTAAGCCAGCTCCACGTGCGGCGTCACGAGGCTCCTTCGCGGTCGCTAGCCCGTTGGCTAGTAGCCCTTACCGAAGGCCAATCTTTTCTTTACTTGGCAGTCTGGTTGCTCCAGGCCTGCCCTCACTTACCCTTGCTGGGTGAGTTCCCCAGACCTTGCTGGTCTGCATCATCGACGATCTACATCTTACTCGAGACTTGCCGTTGCCAAGGCCTGTTGGGTCCAATCTGGTCGCCGACACCTCTGCACTCGACAGACATCGAGCAACAGCCCGAATCCTGCTCCTGGTCGCCGACAACGCCTCCCGGACCTCGTGGCTGAAGAGTCAAGACGACCGTCAACGAACTTGAAGCACTCGACATCGGTGGGCATCTGTCCATCGCCCTCCTGGTCACTGGCTAGTGACCCAGACTCTGTCCCCTCTGCTTTCAGGTTCTTCAGAACTCCGATCCACTCTTGGATCCACCCGGACACTTTTCTCCTGGTCGCCAGCAGCACTTTGCAGCAGATCGCCATAAGAAACGACGACGAAACCCGACCCCGAAAGGCACCTATGCACCCGGCTTCCCTGGGTGAGGTAACACGAGTACTCCGGTGCTCCCGTGGGTAGAGACTCTTCAAAGTCCTAGATCTCAAAGGGTTTTGTCCTAGTCCTCTTTAAAGTGTCCCTTTCCTCTATTTTCCCGATCCCGACTTTCTCCATAGAAGTTAACGGCGTATCGCGGTTGTGTATTTACACTGCACGCGTCTCCCGTGGGTCCCCTGTGTCACTACCTTGGGTGGTTCCTTGTGGTCCAAGCACTTCTAGAGGCTCTAGGCCTAGTGTCTAGTTCAGTCGTGGTTCGCATACCACTTTATTGGTATATGGTTTGGTACGCCCCTAGGGCCCAAACGTGTATTTGTGCTATTACTGTGATTTAAGATCTTATAACCTATGTACTTCGAACTCTAGCCTCATAAAGAGACTAGAGGGGTGTGTTTAGTAATAAATACATATATTTTGAATATATACCTGGTGTGGTGCTCTTTCATTTGGTCACTCAAGAGATTATAGACTGGTAAAACAAGCTGCTTTACATTCCTTCAAGACTTAGCCTGAAGGCTGCTCTCCACAGCTACCACTAGGATAGCTTTCAATAAGGTTGTCTTTAACCTACCTACCATAAGAGTCGATTTGGACTGGTGCAAGGTGCCCACTATAATTAGTGGACAGCATATGCCAGGCCAACTTCTCACATTGGTGTGCAGCGTGTGGGATTCCAGCTTGCTATTGTTTTACCAGATAATCTCAATTGAATTGATCAACTGAAAACCACTAAAGGTACCTAAGGTACATATAATTTAAGCTTAGAATATCAGTAAGTTCTACTGAACTTAGAGTTGTGTGTTAAGGGATAGCACAACCCTTTCTACAACTCAAGAGAGTTTAGTAGGCCACACTAGAGTAGGTAGTGCATACACCACACCACACTAGTAATGTCTTTAAAAGCAGGATCTAGAGATGCCCTGCAGGAAGCCATTGAGCTTCCCCTCCAAGTATGACACACTCCCATTCTTGGAACTGAGAGCTTTGTGTAACGTGAGGAAATTAAGGACAGGCCAAAGTCCCACCACCCAACACCTCCAGGAGTTGTTGGTGGCTTATGATCTTAGTAAGTCCTCAGAGACTGAAGGGGTAGGAGCAGAGGGTGGGCCAGCAGATGAGGAAGGGGCCAGGGGTACTACTACCCCCAGCCCCCCTCTGAAACTGACCAGGAGGGTGACAATGACCCTGACCTGGAAAACCCAATCCCTTCTGGGGAAGATGAAGATGAGGATCTGGAGAACCACACCTTTGTCCCCCCAGGAAGGATTATGAGTGTGCTCAGAAAGTCTAGGTCTCCTTCTCAGGAGTCTAACCACTCTGGCACCTCAATAGGGAGCTCTGTTTCTTCTCACAGGAGGGAATCCTCTCATGAGAGAAGAAAGAGACTGGTCCAGTATGAGGAAACTCAACTGGAGATCAGGAAGAAGCAATTGGCTTTAGATAGAGAATCCCTAGATCTCCTTAAAGAGAGAAGAAAGTTGGGACTAGAGTCCCATGGTGGCAGCCATATCCCTAGAGATAGGGAAAGGTCCTATGACCATAGGAACCTGAGCAAGATTGTCCCTCCCTACCAGAGTGGGGATGATATCCACAAATGGATAACTGCTTTAGAGAGGGCCTGTAAAGTACAGAAGGTCCCTCAGGAGCAGTGGGCAGCAATCTTGTGGCTCTCCTTTGCTGACAAAGGTAGAGACAAGCTCCTCACTGTTAGAGAGGAGGATGCTGACAATTACAAGGTCTTGAAGAGTGCTCTTATTGATGGGTTTGGCCTAACCACTGAACAGTACAGGTTGAAGTTCAGAGACACCCAAAAAGCACAGACTCAAGACTGGGTAGACTATGTGGATTGTTCTGCCAAGGCTCTGGAAGGCTGGTTGATGGGCAGTAAGGTGTGTGACTTCTCAGGATTGTATAATCTGATAATGAGGGAGCAGATTCTTAATAACTGTCAAAACCAGCTGTTGCATCAGTACCTGGTTGACTCTGATCTGACCTCTCCCCAAGAATTGGGAAAGAAGGCAGACAAATGGGTCAGAACCAGGGTGAAGCAGAAGGTACAGAACCAAGGTGGGGAAACCAAGAAGCAAGATGCTAAGAACTCTGACAAGGGTGGGGAGAAGGGTAAAGATCAAAAGTCTTCATCAGGCCCCCAAAAATCTTCTTCTGGTGGGGATTCCCAGTCTACCAAGGGTAAAGGCCAAAGAAAACCATGGTGCAAGGTCTGTAAGCAAAAGACCCACTGGACCAGTGATTGCACCAAGTCCAAAGACTCCAGTCCAGCATCCACCAATGCCCCTAAGGCACCTGTTCCCCCTAGTACAGTTGGTGGAAGTGCTCCAGCAAAGGGTTTAGTAGGGTTCACCCTGGGAACTGAGTTGGGCTCTGACTTAGTCAGGGAACTGACTCAGGCTGTGTTAGTCTGTGATGGAGGCATGGATGTGACCTCCACTGTGAGTCCCAGTAATCTGGGCAAGTACAGACAACAGCCTTTAATCAATGGACGAGAGGCTTTGGCATTTAGGGACACAGGGGCAAGTGTCACAATGGTGACACAAGACCTTGTGCTACCTGGGCAAGTTATACTTGGTGAAATGTACCAAGTGACCAATGCTAGCAATGTCAGAACAGACCATACTCTGGCAGTTGTTAACTTCTCCTGGGGAGGGGTAACTGGCCTTAAGAAGGTTGTGGTAAGTGCAAACCTACCAGTCGAATGCTTGCTTGGCAATGACTTAGAGACTTCTGCTTGGGCAGAAGTGGAGCTCAGGACCCATGCAGAAATGCTGGGGATCCCTGCAGATGTGTTTGCTGTGACCAGGTCACAAGCTAAACTGTCTAAAACTGAACAGGCCTTGGATTCTGGAAGAATGGACCAAGTGCCTTCCAAGAGGAGGAGTAGTAGGGTTAAGGCAGTGCCTTCCCCTTGGCTCAGGAGGAAGATCAGTCCCTTGAGGGGGATGATCTCAGCCCTGAAGAAGGAACTGTCCCAGAGGAACTTGAGCCTGACCAGGTTGAGTTCTTGGGGACAGGGGGACCTTCTAGGGCAGATCTGAGCCAGGAGCAGCAGAGCTGCCCCTCCCTTGAACCCCTCAGACAGCAAGCTGCTGCTGAGGCTGCTGGGAAAGCTAGTGGTCCCCATACAGTGTATTGGGATGATGGACTCCTGTACTCAGAGAGTAGAGACCCCAAGCCTGGTGCTACCAGGAGGTTGGTAATACCTTTGAAGTTCAGGGGCTTCCTATTGACCCTAGCCCATGATATTCCCTTAGCAGGACACCTGGGCCAGAACAAGACTTGGGACAGAATTGTCCCTCACTTTCACTGGCCCCACATGTCTGAAGACAGTAAGGAGTTTTGTCGCTCCTGTGTAACCTGCCAAGCCAGTGGCAAAGCAGGTGGCACTACAAAGGCCCCCTGATACCACTACCTGTGGTGGGGGTGCCCTTTGAGAGGGTAGGGATTGACATTGTTGGTCCCATGGATCCCCAAACAGCATCTGGGCACAGATTTATACTGGTGGTAGTGGATCATGCCACCAGGTATCCAGAGGCTATACCCCTTAGGACCACTACAGCACCTGTGGTGGCAAGGGCCCTCCTGGGAATTTTCTCAAGAGTGGGCTTTCCTAAGGAGGTGGTATCAGACAGGGGTGCAAACTTCATGTCTGGGTACTTAAAAGCAATGTGGAAGGAGTGTGGAGTTACTTATAAGTTTTACCACACCCTATCACCCACAATGCAATGGTTTAGTTGAGAGATTCAACAAAACCTTGAAGGGCATGATTAAAGGGCTCCCAGAAAAGCTTAGGCGTAGATGGGACATACTCTTGCCCTGCCTTTTATTCGCATATAGGGAGGTGCCTCAGAAGGGGGTTGGTTACAGCCCTTTTGAACTTCTGTTTGGCCACCCTGTGAGGGGTCCACTGTGCTTGGTGAAGGAAGGATGGGAGTTACCTCTCAAGCCCCCAAAGCAAGATATAGTGGACTATGTACTTGGTCTCCGCTCCAGGATGGCTGAGTACATGAAAAAGGCAACCAAAAACCTTGAGGCTAGCCAGGAACTTCAAAAGGCCTGGCATGACCAAAAGGCTGTCCTAACTGTTTACCAGCCAGGACAGAAGGTGTGGGTGTTGGAGCCAGTGGCCCCAGCAGCTCTCCAAGACAAATGGAGTGGACCCCACACTATTGTTGAGCAGAAGGGTGAGGTCACTTACTTAGTAGACCTGGGAACACCCAGGAGTCCCCACAGGGTTCTCCATGTCAACAGACTTAAGCCATATGTGGACAGGGCAGACATGGGCTTGCTCATGGCTACTGATGAAGGGCAGGAGGAAGAGAGTGACCCACTCCCTGACCTGCTCTCACAGAACCCTGACGATGGGTCAGTTGATGGTGTAGCCTTGGCAGGCAGCCTCACTACCCAGCAACAAACTGATTGCAGGCAAGTCCTCAATCAGTTTAGACACATGTTTTCTCTGACACCCAGTCAGACCACCTGGTGCACTCATGAAGTGGACACTGGGGACAGTCTGCCTATTAAAAACAAGATTTATAGGCAACCTGACCATGTCAGGGACTGTATCAGGACTGAAGTCCAGAAGATGTTGGAATTGGGAGTGATTGAGCCCTCAGATAGCCCTTGGGCTAGTCCAGTAGTCCTAGTACCTAAACCTCACACCAGTGGTGGGAAAAGAGAGATGAGGTTTTGTGTAGACTACAGGGGCCTCAATGCAGTCACTAGGACTGATGCCCATCCAATACCCAGGGCAGATGAGCTCATAGATACTTTGGCCTCTGCCAAATATCTCAGCACATTTGACCTAACAGCTGGCTACTGGCAGATCAGACTAGCTGATGCTGCAAAGCCCAAAACAGCATTTTCAACCCCTAGTGGGCATTATCAATTTGTGGTGATGCCCTTTGGTCTGAAAAATGCACCTGCCACTTTCCAGAGGTTGGTGAACACAGTTCTCACAGGACTGGAGGCCTATAGTGCAGCTTATCTAGATGATATTGCTGTCTTTAGCTCCACCTGGGAGGATCACCTGGTCCACCTCAGGAATGTTTTACAGGCCCTGCAAAAGGCAGGCCTGACTATCAAGGCCACTAAGTGCCAGATAGGGCAGAGTCAGGTTGTGTACCTGGGCCACCTTGTGGGTGGAGGCCAGGTTCAACCTTTGCAGAGCAAGATCCAGACCATCATGGACTGGACTGCTCCCACTACCCAGACTCAGGTGAGAGCCTTCTTAGGCCTGACTGGGTACTATAGGAGATTTGTCAAGGGGTATGGATCAATAGTGACACCCTTGAATGACTTAACTTCTAAGAAAATGCCCAAAAAGGTTCAGTGGACAGTTAGCTGTCAAAAGGCATTTGATGACCTCAAGCAGGCCATGTGCACTGCTCCAATTCTGCAGAGTCCTGATTACTCCAAGAAGTTCATTGTTCAAACTGATGCATCTGAATTGGGGGTAGGGGCTGTACTGTCACAATTGAATGAAGAAGGTCAGGATCAGCCAGTAGCTTTTATTAGCAGAAGGCTGACCCCTAGAGAGAAACGTTGGTCAGCCATAGAGAGGGAGGCCTTTGCTGTGGTCTGGGCTCTGAAGAAGTTGAGGCCATACTTGTTTGGTACACACTTCCTGGTTCAGACAGACCATAAGCCCCTCTTATGGCTAAAACAAATGAAGGGTGAAAACCCCAAACTGCTTAGGTGGTCCATTTCCCTACAGGGGATGGACTTTACAGTGGAACATAGGCCTGGGAGTAACCATGCGAATGCAGATGGACTCTCTAGGTATTTCCACTTAGAACATGAAGACTTAACTGGGCAAGGTTAGTTTAATGTCCCTACGTTTGGGGGGGTTGTGTAGGAGAGTAGGATCTGCTTCACAGGGGTACCCCCACTTTTTGCTGATACTTCACTGGTTTTCGACATTAGTCTGGCTGGGGCCCTGCTATTCAGAACCCCAGCCTAGCTGTTTCCTCTTTAAAAGGGTCTCCATGTGCCTTAGGCACATCACTGATTGGGATCTGGAGTGCCCTTGTAAGTCCCTAGTATATGGTATACTATGTACCAAGGGCATAGGTACCTCAGAGGCCTGCCAGGGGCTGCAGCATGTATTATGCCACCCCTGGTAGGCCATCCAAACTGACACCACAGGTCTGCTACTGCAGCCTGGGTAAGGTGGTGCATGCACCCCTTGCTGTGGTATAGGTTACCTATATCACTAAAAGCATACACACATATAAACCTATAAGTCACTCCTAAGGCAGGCCTTATCAATCCTAAAGGCAGAGTGCATGGTTCCTATGTGAGAGGGTGCCCCTGCATGAGCAGGGCCCCTCTGCAGCGTTCGGAGACCATCTCTGATGCTGTTTGTAGTGCAGCCTGACCATATACTCTTAAACGCATTATATCCTCGCGGTAAAATGCTAACTATGGAATGGCTGCACCAAAACATGTCGTGTTTGGTGTCAAACATCTTGGAATACTACCCCCCGCCAATCCTGGCGGCGGGGGTAGCATTCCACCCTTCTAGAGGGAAAGGCATGTTAACTCTGACGAGTCCGGTAACTTCTTTCCAGAGCCCTGGCATCACAAAATGGATGCTGCTGCCACAGACACGAGTCTGGCCTCCTGCTGCTGGACGAAACTCCGGCAGGGGAGGCCTGGACAATAGGTTTCCTGTCCCAGGGAGGTGTGACCACCTCCCCAGACAGGACAATGTGTATTGGGGCTGGGCGGGAGCACTTTCGGGTGCTTTGAAGTCCTGCACTGGGGGCACATTTGGTGTCCCTGTGCATACCCCAGTTCAAACCGGATCAGGGGCTTGCAGCCCCTGCTTTGGCGCGAACTGGACAAAGGGAAAGGGGTGTAGCCACCCCTCTGCCCTGACCCACCCATAGGTGGGGCCACAGAGTAGTCCATCCCCTATTTTTGGAATAAAGGTAGGAACCCAGTCCTTAGGACTTTAGATTATACCTGGACGAAACTCTGAAACAGAATCCTGGACCTTCGACGCTCTACTCACGATTAGAGGACTGAAGAATCTCCCTTGGGGTCAAGGAGTGACTCCCCTGCTTGGCAGGCACCAAAGAAGCATCTGTCCGGTTCGCATCACTGAAGCTCCCGTCGGACGCCGAAGTCATCGCATCACCAGAGGTGGATTCTCAGACTTCCCCGAGGCTACCCTGAGTCCCCAGCAAAGCTGAGGCCCGTGGCTATCGTGGGTAACGTGAGACCGTGACCCCTGGACACCGAGCACACTTGCAAGTGCACCATCTTCTGGGTCTCCCAAGAAGTCGTGCTTTGGGCTCCGAGTAGCCCTAGCCTCCAGCACCACCTGCACCGAAGATCACTGGCCCCCACTCCACGAGTGTCCTGTAAGCCAGCTCCACGTGCGGCGTCACGAGGCTCCTTCGCGGTCGCTAGCCCGTTGGCTAGTAGCCCTTACCGAAGGCCAATCTTTTCTTTACTTGGCAGTCTGGTTGCTCCAGGCCTGCCCTCACTTACCCTTGCTGGGTGAGTTCCCCAGACCTTGCTGGTCTGCATCATCGACGATCTACATCTTACTCGAGACTTGCCGTTGCCAAGGCCTGTTGGGTCCAATCTGGTCGCCGACACCTCTGCACTCGACAGACATCGAGCAACAGCCCGAATCCTGCTCCTGGTCGCCGACAACGCCTCCCGGACCTCGTGGCTGAAGAGTCAAGACGACCGTCAACGAACTTGAAGCACTCGACATCGGTGGGCATCTGTCCATCGCCCTCCTGGTCACTGGCTAGTGACCCAGACTCTGTCCCCTCTGCTTTCAGGTTCTTCAGAACTCCGATCCACTCTTGGATCCACCCGGACACTTTTCTCCTGGTCGCCAGCAGCACTTTGCAGCAGATCGCCATAAGAAACGACGACGAAACCCGACCCCGAAAGGCACCTATGCACCCGGCTTCCCTGGGTGAGGTAACACGAGTACTCCGGTGCTCCCGTGGGTAGAGACTCTTCAAAGTCCTAGATCTCAAAGGGTTTTGTCCTAGTCCTCTTTAAAGTGTCCCTTTCCTCTATTTTCCCGATCCCGACTTTCTCCATAGAAGTTAACGGCGTATCGCGGTTGTGTATTTACACTGCACGCGTCTCCCGTGGGTCCCCTGTGTCACTACCTTGGGTGGTTCCTTGTGGTCCAAGCACTTCTAGAGGCTCTAGGCCTAGTGTCTAGTTCAGTCGTGGTTCGCATACCACTTTATTGGTATATGGTTTGGTACGCCCCTAGGGCCCAAACGTGTATTTGTGCTATTACTGTGATTTAAGATCTTATAACCTATGTACTTCGAACTCTAGCCTCATAAAGAGACTAGAGGGGTGTGTTTAGTAATAAATACATATATTTTGAATATATACCTGGTGTGGTGCTCTTTCATTTGGTCACTCAAGAGATTATAGACTGGTAAAACAAGCTGCTTTACATTCCTTCAAGACTTAGCCTGAAGGCTGCTCTCCATAGCTACCACTAGGATAGCTTTCAATAAGGTTGTCTTTAACCTACCTACCATAAGAGTCGATTTGGACTGGTGCAAGGTGCCCACTATAATTAGTGGACAGCATATGCCAGGCCAACTTCTCACAGGCAGCTCTGCTGCTCCTGGCTCAGATCTGCCCTAGAAGGTCCCCCTGTCCCCAAGAACTCAACCTGGTCAGGTTCCAGTTCCTCTGGGACAGTTCCTTCTTCAGGGCTGAGATCATCCCCCTCAAGGGATTGATCTTCCTCCTGAGCCAAGGGGGAAGGCACTGCCTTAACCCTACTACTCCTCCTCTTGGAAGGCACTTGGTCCATTCTTCCAGAATCCAAGGCCTGTTCAGTTTTAGACAGTTTAGCTTGTGACCTGGTCACAGCAAACACATCTGCAGGGATCCCCAGCATTTCTGCATGGGTCCTGAGCTCCACTTCTGCCCAAGCAGAAGTCTCTAAGTCATTGCCAAGCAAGCATTCGACTGGTAGGTTTGCACTTACCACAACCTTCTTAAGGCCAGTTACCCCTCCCCAGGAGAAGTTAACAACTGCCAGAGTATGGTCTGTTCTGACATTGCTAGCATTGGTCACTTGGTACATCTCACCAAGCATAACTTGCCCAGGTAGCACAAGGTCTTGTGTCACCATTGTGACACTTGCCCCTGTGTCCCTAAATGCCAAAGCCTCTCGTCCATTGATTAAAGGCTGTTGTCTGTACTTGCCCAGATTACTGGGACTCACAGTGGAGGTCACATCCATGCCTCCATCACAGACTAACACAGCCTGAGTCAGTTCCCTGACTAAGTCAGAGCCCAACTCAGTTCCCAGGGTGAACCCTACTAAACCCTTTGCTGGAGCACTTCCACCAACTGTACTAGGGGGAACAGGTGCCTTAGGGGCATTGGTGGGTGCTGGACTGGAGTCTTTGGACTTGGTGCAATCACTGGTCCAGTGGGTCTTTTGCTTACAGACCTTGCACCATGGTTTTCTTTGGCCTTTACCCTTGGTAGACTGGGAATCCCCACCAGAAGAAGATTTTTGGGGGCCTGATGAAGACTTTTGATCTTTACCCTTCTCCCCACCCTTGTCAGAGTTCTTAGCATCTTGCTTCTTGGTTTCCCCACCTTGGTTCTGTACCTTCTGCTTCACCCTGGTTCTGACCCATTTGTCTGCCTTCTTTCCCAATTCTTGGGGAGAGGTCAGATCAGAGTCAACCAGGTACTGATGCAACAGCTGGTTTTGACAGTTATTAAGAATCTGCTCCCTCATTATCAGATTATACAATCCTGAGAAGTCACACACCTTACTGCCCATCAACCAGCCTTCCAGAGCCTTGGCAGAACAATCCACATAGTCTACCCAGTCTTGAGTCTGTGCTTTTGGGTGTCTCTGAACTTCAACCTGTACTGTTCAGTGGTTAGGCCAAACCCATCAATAAGAGCACTCTTCAAGACCTTGTAATTGTCAGCATCCTCCTCTCTAACAGTGAGGAGCTTGTCTCTACCTTTGTCAGCAAAGGAGAGCCACAAGATTGCTGCCCACTGCTCCTGAGGGACCTTCTGTACTTTACAGGCCCTCTCTAAAGCAGTTATCCATTTGTGGATATCATCCCCACTCTGGTAGGGAGGGACAATCTTGCTCAGGTTCCTATGGTCATAGGACCTTTCCCTATCTCTAGGGACATGGCTGCCACCATGGGACTCTAGTCCCAACTTTCTTCTCTCTCTAAGGAGATCTAGGGATTCTCTATCTAAAGCCAATTGCTTCTTCCTGATCTCCAGTTGAGTTTCCTCATACTGGACCAGTCTCTTTCTTCTCTCATGAGAGGATTCCCTCCTGTGAGAAGAAACAGAGCTCCCTATTGAGGTGCCAGAGTGGTTAGACTCCTGAGAAGGAGACCTAGACTTTCTGAGCACACTCATAATCCTTCCTGGGGGACAAAGGTGTGGTTCTCTAGATCCTCATCTTCATCTTCCCCAGAAGGGATTGGGTTTTCCAGGTCAGGGTCATTGTCACCCTCCTGGTCAGTTTCAGAGGGGGCTGGGGGTAGTAGTACCCCTGGCCCCTTCCTCATCTGCTGGCCCACCCTCTGCTCCTACCCCTTCAGTCTCTGAGGACTTACTAAGATCATAAGCCACCAACAACTCCTGGAGGTGTTGGGTGGTGGGACTTTGGCCTGTCCTTAATTTCCTCACGTTACACAAAGCTCTCAGTTCCAAGAATGGGAGTGTGTCATACTTGGAGGGGGAAGCTCAATGGCTTCCTGCAGGGCATCTTTGGATCCTGCTTTTAAAGACATTACTAGTGTGGTGTGGTGTATGCACTACCTACTCTAGTGTGGCCTACTAAACTCTCTTGAGTTGTAGAAAGGGTTGTGCTATCCCTTAACACACAACTCTAAGTTCAGTAGAACTTACTGATATTCTAAGCTTAAATTATATGTACCTTAGGTACCTTTAGTGGTTTTCAGTTGATCAATTCAATTGAGATTATCTGGTAAAACAATAGCAAGCTGGAATCCCACACGCTGCACACCAATGTGAGAAGTTGGCCTGGCATATGCTGTCCACTAATTATAGTGGGCACCTTGCACCAGTCCAAATCGACTCTTATGGTAGGTAGGTTAAAGACAACCTTATTGAAAGCTATCCTAGTGGTAGCTGTGGAGAGCAGCCTTCAGGCTAAGTCTTGAAGGAATGTAAAGCAGCTTGTTTTACCAGTCTATAATCTCTTGAGTGACCAAATGAAAGAGCACCACACCAGGTATATATTCAAAATATATGTATTTATTACTAAACACACCCCTCTAGTCTCTTTATGAGGCTAGAGTTCGAAGTACATAGGTTATAAGATCTTAAATCACAGTAATAGCACAAATACACGTTTGGGCCCTAGGGGCGTACCAAACCATATACCAATAAAGTGGTATGCGAACCACGACTGAACTAGACACTAGGCCTAGAGCCTCTAGAAGTGCTTGGACCACAAGGAACCACCCAAGGTAGTGACACAGGGGACCCACGGGAGACGCGTGCAGTGTAAATACACAACCGCGATACGCCGTTAACTTCTATGGAGAAAGTCGGGATCGGGAAAATAGAGGAAAGGGACACTTAAAAGAGGACTAGGACAAAACCCTTTGAGATCTAGGACTTTGAAGAGTCTCTACCCACGGGAGCACCGGAGTACTCGTGTTACCTCACCCAGGGAAGCCGGGTGCATAGGTGCCTTTCGGGGTCGGGTTTCGTCGTCGGTTCTTATGGCGATCTGCTGCAAAGTGCTGCTGGCGACCAGGAGAAAAGTGTCCGGGTGGATCCAAGAGTGGATCGGAGTTCTGAAGAACCTGAAAGCAGAGGGGACAGAGTCTGGGTCACTAGCCAGTGACCAGGGAGGCGATGGACAGATGCCCACCGATGTCGAGTGCTTCAGGTTCGATGACGGTCGTCTTGACTCTTCAGCCACGAGGTCCGGGAGGCGTTGTCGGCGACCAGGAGCAGGATTCGGGCTGTTGCTCGATGTCTGTCGAGTGCAGAGGTGTCGGCGACCAGATTGGACCCAACAAGCCTTGGCAACGGCAAGTCTCGAGTAAGATGTAGATCGTCGATGATGCAGACCAGCAAGGTCTGGGGAACTCACCCAGCAAGGGTAAGTGAGGGCAGGCCTGGAGCAACCAGACTACCAAGTAAAGAAAAGATTGGCCTTCGGTAAGGGCTACTAGCCAACGGGCTAGCGACCGCGAAGGAGCCTCGTGACGCCGCACGTGGAGCTGGCTTACAGGACACTCGTGGAGTGGGGGCCAGTGATCTTCGGTGCAGGTGGTGCTGGAGGCTAGGGCTACTCGGAGCCCAAAGCACGACTTCTTGGGAGACCCAGAAGATGGTGCACTTGCAAGTGTGCTCGGTGTCCAGGGGTCACGGTCTCAAGTCACCCACGATAGCCACGGGCCTCAGCTTTGCTGGGGACTCAGGGTAGCCTCGGGAAGTCTGAGAATCCACCTCTGGTGATGCGATGACTTCGGCGTCCGACGGGAGCTTCAGTGATGCGAACCGGACAGATGCTTCTTTGGTGCCTGCCAAGCAGGGGAGTCACTCCTTGACCCCAAGGGAGATTCTTCAGTCCTCTAATCGTGAGTAGAGCGTCGAAGGTCCAGGATTCTGTTTCAGAGTTTCGTCCAGGTATAATCTAAAGTCCTAAGGACTGGGTTCCTACCTTTATTCTAAAAATAGGGGATGGACTACTCTGTGGCCCCACCTATGGGTGGGTCAGGGCAGAGGGGTGGCTACACCCCTTTCCCTTTGTCCAGTTCGCGCCAAAGCAGGGGCTGCAAGCCCCTGATCCGGTTTGAACTGGGGTATGCACAGGGACACCAAATGTGCCCCCAGTGCAGGACTTCAAAGCACCCGAAAGTGCTCCCGCCCAGCCCCAATACACATTGTCCTGTCTGGGGAGGTGGTCACACCTCCCTGGGACAGGAAACCTATTGTCCAGGCCTCCCCTGCCGGAGTTTCGTCCAGCAGCAGGAGGCCAGACTCGTGTCTGTGGCAGCAGCATCCATTTTGTGATGCCAGGGCTCTGGAAAGAAGTTACCGGACTCGTCAGAGTTAACATGCCTTTCCCTCTAGAAGGGTGGAATGCTACCCCCGCCGCCAGGATTGGCGGGGGGTAGTATTCCAAGATGTTTGACACCAAACACGACATGTTTAGGTGCAGCCATTCCATAGTTAGCATTTTACCGCGAGGATATAATGCGTTTAAGAGTATATGGTCAGGCTGCACTACAAACAGCATCAGAGATGGTCTCCGAACGCTGCAGAGGGGCCCTGCTCATGCAGGGGCACCCTCTCACATAGGAACCATGCACTCTGCCTTTAGGATTGATAAGGCCTGCCTTAGGAGTGACTTATAGGTTTATATGTGTGTATGCATTTAGTGATATAGGTAACCTATACCACAGCAAGGGGTGCATGCACCACCTTACCCAGGCTGCAGTAGCAGACCTGTGGTGTCAGTTTGGATGGCCTACCAGGGGTGGCATAATACATGCTGCAGCCCCTGGCAGGCCTCTGAGGTACCTATGCCCTTGGTACATAGTATACCATATACTAGGGACTTACAAGGGCACTCCAGATCCCAATCAGTGATGTGCCTAAGGCACATGGAGACCCTTTTAAAGAGGAAACAGCTAGGCTGGGGTTCTGAATAGCAGGGCCCCAGCCAGACTAATGTCGAAAACCAGTGAAGTATCAGCAAAAAGTGGGGGTACCCCTGTGAAGCAGATCCTACTCTCCTACACAACCCCCCAAACGTAGGGACATTAAACTAACCTTGCCCAGTTAAGTCTTCATGTTCTAAGTGGAAATACCTAGAGAGTCCATCTGCATTCGCATGGTTACTCCCAGGCCTATGTTCCACTGTAAAGTCCATCCCCTGTAGGGAAATGGACCACCTAAGCAGTTTGGGGTTTTCACCCTTCATTTGTTTTAGCCATAAGAGGGGCTTATGGTCTGTCTGAACCAGGAAGTGTGTACCAAACAAGTATGGCCTCAACTTCTTCAGAGCCCAGACCACAGCAAAGGCCTCCTCTCTATGGCTGACCAACGTTTCTCTCTAGGGGTCAGCCTTCTGCTAATAAAAGCTACTGGCTGATCCTGACCTTCTTCATTCAATTGTGACAGTACAGCCCCTACCCCCAATTCAGATGCATCTGTTTGAACAATGAACTTCTTGGAGTAATCAGGACTCTGCAGAATTGGAGCAGTGCACATGGCCTGCTTGAGGTCATCAAATGCCTTTTGACAGCTAACTGTCCACTGAACCTTTTGGGCATTTTCTTAGAAGTTAAGTCATTCAAGGGTGTCACTATTGATCCATACCCCTTGACAAATCTCCTATAGTACCCAGTCAGGCCTAAGAAGGCTCTCACCTGAGTCTGGGTAGTGGGAGCAGTCCAGTCCATGATGGTCTGGATCTTGCTCTGCAAAGGTTGAACCTGGCCTCCACCCACAAGGTGGCCCAGGTACACAACCTGACTCTGCCCTATCTGGCACTTAGTGGCCTTGATAGTCAGGCCTGCCTTTTGCAGGGCCTGTAAAACATTCCTGAGGTGGACCAGGTGATCCTCCCAGGTGGAGCTAAAGACAGCAATATCATCTAGATAAGCTGCACTATAGGCCTCCAGTCCTGTGAGAACTGTGTTCACCAACCTCTGGAAAGTGGCAGGTGCATTTTTCAGACCAAAGGGCATCACCACAAATTGATAATGCCCACTAGGGGTTGAAAATGCTGTTTTGGGCTTTGCAGCATCAGCTAGTCTGATCTGCCAGTAGCCAGCTGTTAGGTCAAATGTGCTGAGATATTTGGCAGAGGCCAAAGTATCTATGAGCTCATCTGCCCTGGGTATTGGATGGGCATCAGTCCTAGTGACTGCATTGAGGCCCCTGTAGTCTACACAAAACCTCATCTCTCTTTTCCCACCACTGGTGTGAGGTTTAGGTACTAGGACTACTGGACTAGCCCAAGGGCTATCTGAGGGCTCAATCACTCCCAATTCCAACATCTTCTGGACTTCAGTCCTGATACAGTCCCTGACATGGTCAGGTTGCCTATAAATCTTGTTTTTAATAGGCAGACTGTCCCCAGTGTCCACTTCATGAGTGCACCAGGTGGTCTGACTGGGTGTCAGAGAAAACATATGTCTAAACTGATTGAGGACTTGCCTGCAATCAGTTTGTTGCTGGGTAGTGAGGCTGCCTGCCAAGGCTACACCATCAACTGACCCATCGTCAGGGTTCTGTGAGAGCAGGTCAGGGAGTGGGTCACTCTCTTCCTCCTGCCCTTCATCAGTAGCCATGAGCAAGCCCATGTCTGCCCTGTCCACATATGGCTTCAGTCTGTTGACATGGAGAACCCTTTGGGGACTCCTGGGTGTTCCCAGGTCTACTAAGTAAGTGACCTCACCCTTCTGCTCAACAATAGTGTGGGGTCCACTCCATTTGTCTTGGAGAGCTGCTGGGGCCACTGGCTCCAACACCCACACCTTCTGTCCTGGCTGGTAAACAGTCAGAACAGCCTTTTGGTCATGCCAGGCCTTTTGAAGTTCCTGGCTAGCCTCAAGGTTTTTGGTTGCCTTTTTCATGTACTCAGCCATCCTGGAGCGGAGACCAAGTACATAGTCCACTATATCTTGCTTTGGGGGCTTGAGAGGTAACTCCCATCCTTCCTTCACCAAGCACAGTGGACCCCTCACAGGGTGGCCAAACAGAAGTTCAAAAGGGCTGTAACCAACCCCCTTCTGAGGCACCTCCCTATATGCGAATAAAAGGCAGGGCAAGAGTATGTCCCATCTACGCCTAAGCTTTTCTGGGAGCCCTTTAATCATGCCCTTCAAGGTTTTGTTGAATCTCTCAACTAAACCATTGCATTGTGGGTGATAGGGTGTGGTGAACTTATAAGTAACTCCACACTCCTTCCACATTGCTTTTAAGTACCCAGACATGAAGTTAGCACCCCTGTCTGATACTACCTCCTTAGGAAAGCCCACTCTTGAGAAGATTCACAGGAGGGCCCTTGCCACCACAGGTGCTGTAGTGGTCCTAAGGGGAATAGCTTCTGGGTACCTGGTGGCATGATCCACTACCACCAGTATAAATCTGTGCCCAGATGCTGTTTGGGGATCCATGGGACCAACAATGTCAATCCCTACCCTCTCAAAGGGCACCCCCACCACAGGTAGTGGTATCAGGGGGCCTTTGTAGTGCCACCTGCTTTGCCACTGGCTTGGCAGGTTACACAGGAGCGACAAAACTCCTTACTGTCTTCAGACATGTGGGGCCAGTGAAAGTGAGGGACAATTCTGTCCCAAGTCTTGTTCTGGCCCAGGTGTCCTGCTAAGGGAATATCATGGGCTAGGGTCAATAGGAAGCCCCTGAACTTCAAAGGTATTACCAACCTCCTGGTAGCACCAGGCTTGGGGTCTCTACTCTCTGAGTACAGGAGTCCATCATCCCAATACACTGTATGGGGACCACTAGCTTTCCCAGCAGCCTCAGCAGCAGCTTGCTGTCTGAGGGGTTCAAGGGAGGGGCAGCTCTGCTGCTCCTGGCTCAGATCTGCCCTAGAAGGTCCCCCTGTCCCCAAGAACTCAACCTGGTCAGGTTCAAGTTCCTCTGGGACAGTTCCTTCTTCAGGGCTGAGATCATCCCCCTCAAGGGACTGATCTTCCTCCTGAGCCAAGGGGGAAGGCACTGCCTTAACCCTACTACTCCTCCTCTTGGAAGGCACTTGGTCCATTCTTCCAGAATCCAAGGCCTGTTCAGTTTTAGACAGTTTAGCTGGTGACCTGGTCACAGCAAACACATCTGCAGGGATCCCCAGCATTTCTGCATGGGTCCTGAGCTCCACTTCTGCCCAAGCAGAAGTCTCTAAGTCATTGCCAAGCAAGCATTTGACTGGTAGGTTTGCACTTACCACAACCTTCTTAAGGCCAGTTACCCCTCCCCAGGAGAAGTTAACAACTGCCAGAGTATGGTCTGTTCTGACATTGCTAGCATTGGTCACTTGGTACATCTCACCAAGTATAACTTGCCCAGGTAGCACAAGGTCTTGTGTCACCATTGTGACACTCGCCCCTGTGTCCCTAAATGCCAAAGCCTCTCGTCCATTGATTAAAGGCTGTTGTCTTACTGGGACTCACAGTGGAGGTCACATCCATGCCTCCATCACAGACTAACACAGCCTGAGTCAGTTCCCTGACTAAGTCAGAGCCCAACTCAGTTCCCAGGGTGAACCCTACTAAACCCTTTGCTGGAGCACTTCCACCAACTGTACTAGGGGGAACAGGTGCCTTAGGGGCATTGGTGGGTGCTGGACTGGAGTCTTTGGACTTGGTGCAATCACTGGTCCAGTGGGTCTTTTGCTTACAGACCTTGCACCATGGTTTTCTTTGGCCTTTACCCTTGGTAGACTGGGAATCCCCACCAGAAGAAGATTTTTGGGGGCCTGATGAAGACTTTTGATCTTTACCCTTCTCCCCACCCTTGTCAGAGTTCTTAGCATCTTGCTTCTTGGTTTCCCCACCTTGGTTCTGTACCTTCTGCTTCACCCTGGTTCTGACCCATTTGTCTGCCTTCTTTCCCAATTCTTGGGGAGAGGTCAGATCAGAGTCAACCAGGTACTGATGCAACAGCTGGTTTTGACAGTTATTAAGAATCTGCTCCCTCATTATCAGATTATACAATCCTGAGAAGTCACACACCTTACTGCCCATCAACCAGCCTTCCAGAGCCTTGGCAGAACAATCCACATAGTCTACCCAGTCTTGAGTCTGTGCTTTTTGGGTGTCTCTGAACTTCAACCTGTACTGTTCAGTGGTTAGGCCAAACCCATCAATAAGAGCACTCTTCAAGACCTTGTAATTGTCAGCATCCTCCTCTCTAACAGTGAGGAGCTTGTCTCTACCTTTGTCAGCAAAGGAGAGCCACAAGATTGCTGCCCACTGCTCCTGAGGGACCTTCTGTACTTTACAGGCCCTCTCTAAAGCAGTTATCCATTTGTGGATATCATCCCCACTCTGGTAGGGAGGGACAATCTTGCTCAGGTTCCTATGGTCATAGGACCTCTCCCTATCTCTAGGGACATGGCTGCCACCATGGGACTCTAGTCCCAACTTTCTTCTCTCTCTAAGGAGATCTAGGGATTCTCTATCTAAAGCCAATTGCTTCTTCCTGATCTCCAGTTGAGTTTCCTCATACTGGACCAGTCTCTTTCTTCTCTCATGAGAGGATTCCCTCCTGTGAGAAGAAACAGAGCTCCCTATTGAGGTGCCAGAGTGGTTAGACTCCTGAGAAGGAGACCTAGACTTTCTGAGCACACTCATAATCCTTCCTGGGGGACAAAGGTGTGGTTCTCTAGATCCTCATCTTCATCTTCCCCAGAAGGGATTGGGTTTTCCAGGTCAGGGTCATTGTCACCCTCCTGGTCAGTTTCAGAGGGGGGGCTGGGGGTAGTAGTACCCCTGGCCCCTTCCTCATCTGCTGGCCCACCCTCTGCTCCTACCCCTTCAGTCTCTGACGACTTACTAAGATCATAAGCCACCAACAACTCCTGGAGGTGTTGGGTGGTGGGACTTTGGCCTGTCCTTAATTTCCTCACGTTACACAAAGCTCTCAGTTCCAAGAATGGGAGTGTGTCATACTTGGAGGGGGAAGCTCAATGGCTTCCTGCAGGGCATCTCTAAATCCTGCTTTTAAAGACATTACTAGTGTGGTGTGGTGTATGCACTACCTACTCTAGTGTAGCCTACTAAACTCTCTTGAGTTGTAGAAAGGGTTGTGCTATCCCTTAACACACAACTCTAAGTTCAGTAGAACTTACTGATATTCTAAGCTTAAATTATATGTACCTTAGGTACCTTTAGTGGTTTTCAGTTGATCAATTCAATTGAGATTATCTGGTAAAACAATAGCAAGCTGGAATCCCACACGCTGCACACCAATGTGAGAAGTTGGCCTGGCATATGCTGTCCACTAATTATAGTGGGCACCTTGCACCAGTCCAAATCGACTCTTATGGTAGGTAGGTTAAAGACAACCTTATTGAAAGCTATCCTAGTGGTAGCTGTGGAGAGCAGCCTTCAGGCTAAGTCTTGAAGGAATGTAAAGCAGCTTGTTTTACCAGTCTATAATCTCTTGAGTGACCAAATGAAAGAGCACCACACCAGGTATATATTCAAAATATATGTATTTATTACTAAACACACCCCTCTAGTCTCTTTATGAGGCTAGAGTTCGAAGTACATAGGTTATAAGATCTTAAATCACAGTAATAGCACAAATACACGTTTGGGCCCTAGGGGCGTACCAAACCATATACCAATAAAGTGGTATGCGAACCACGACTGAACTAGACACTAGGCCTAGAGCCTCTAGAAGTGCTTGGACCACAAGGAACCACCCAAGGTAGCGACACAGGGGACCCACGGGAGACGCGTGCAGTGTAAATACACAACCGCGATACGCCGTTAACTTCTATGGAGAAAGTCGGGATCGGGAAAATAGAGGAAAGGGACACTAAAAAGAGGACTAGGACAAAACCCTTTGAGATCTAGGACTTTGAAGAGTCTCTACCCACGGGAGCACCGGAGTACTCGTGTTACCTCACCCAGGGAAGCCGGGTGCATAGGTGCCTTTCGGGTCGGGTTTCGTCGTCGGTTCTTATGGCGATCTGCTGCAAAGTGCTGCTGGCGACCAGGAGAAAAGTGTCCGGGTGGATCCAAGAGTGGATCGGAGTTCTGAAGAACCTGAAAGCAGAGGGGACAGAGTCTGGGTCACTAGCCAGTGACCAGGGAGGCGATGGACAGATGCCCACCGATGTCGAGTGCTTCAGGTTCGATGACGGTCGTCTTGACTCTTCAGCCACGAGGTCCGGGAGGCGTTGTCGGCGACCAGGAGCAGGATTCGGGCTGTTGCTCGATGTCTGTCGAGTGCAGAGGTGTCGGCGACCAGATTGGACCCAACAAGCCTTGGCAACGGCAAGTCTCGAGTAAGATGTAGATCGTCGATGATGCAGACCAGCAAGGTCTGGGGAACTCACCCAGCGAGGGTAAGTGAGGGCAGGCCTGGAGCAACCAGACTGCCAAGTAAAGAAAAGATTGGCCTTCGTTAAGGGCTACTAGCCAACGGGCTAGCGACCGCGAAGGAGCCTCGTGACGCCGCACGTGGAGCTGGCTTACAGGACACTTGTGGAGTGGGGGCCAGTGATCTTCGGTGCAGGTGGTGCTGGAGGCTAGGGCTACTCGGAGCCCAAAGCACGACTTCTTGGGAGACCCAGAAGATGGTGCACTTGCAAGTGTGCTCGGTGTCCAGGGGTCACGGTCTCAAGTCACCCACGATAGCCACGGGCCTCAGCTTTGCTGGGGACTCAGGGTAGCCTCGGGAAGTCTGAGAATCCACCTCTGGTGATGCGATGACTTCGGCGTCCGACGGGAGCTTCAGTGATGCGAACCGGACAATTGCTTCTTTGGTGCCTGCCAAGCAGGGGAGTCACTCCTTGACCCCAAGGGAGATTCTTCAGTCCTCTAATCGTGAGTAGAGCGTCGAAGGTCCAGGATTTAGTTTCAGAGTTTCGTCCAGGTATAATCTAAAGTCCTAAGGACTGGGTTCCTACCTTTATTCTAAAAATAGGGGATGGACTTCTCTGTGGCCCCACCTATGGGTGGGTCAGGGCAGAGGGGTGGCTACACCCCTTTCCCTTTGTCCAGTTCGCGCCAAAGCAGGGGCTGCAAGCCCCTGATCCGGTTTGAACTGGGGTATGCACAGGGACACCAAATGTGCCCCCAGTGCAGGACTTCAAAGCACCCGAAAGTGCTCCCGCCCAGCCCCAATACACATTGTCCTGTCTGGGGAGGTGGTCACACCTCCCTGGGACAGGAAACCTATTGTCCAGGCCTCCCCTGCCGGAGTTTCGTCCAGCAGCAGGAGGCCAGACTCGTGTCTGTGGCAGCAGCATCCATTTTGTGATGCCAGGGCTCTGGAAAGAAGTTACCGGACTCGTCAGAGTTAACATGCCTTTCCCTCTAGAAGGGTGGAATGCTACCCCGCCGCCAGGATTGGCGGGGGGTAGTATTCCAAGATGTTTGACACCAAACACGACATGTTTAGGTGCAGCCATTCCATAGTTAGCATTTTACCGCGAGGATATAATGCATTTAAGAGTATATGGTCAGGCTGCACTACAAACAGCATCAGAGATGGTCTCCGAACGCTGCAGAGGGGCCCTGCTCATGCAGGGGCACCCTCTCACATAGGAACCATGCACTCTGCCTTTAGGATTAATAAGGCCTGCCTTAGGAGTGACTTATAGGTTTATATGTGTGTATGCTTTTAGTGATATAGGTAACCTATACCACAGCAAGGGGTGCATGCACCACCTTACCCAGGCTGCAGTAGCAGACCTGTGGTGTCAGTTTGGATGGCCTACCAGGGGTGGCATAATACATGCTGCAGCCCCTGGCAGGCCTCTGAGATACCTATGCCCTTGGTACATAGTATACCATATACTAGGGACTTACAAGGGCACTCCAGATCCCAATCAGTGATGTGCCTAAGGCACATGGAGACCCTTTTAAAGAGGAAACAGCTAGGCTGGGGTTCTGAATAGCAGGGCCCCAGCCAGACTAATGTCGAAAACCAGTGAAGTATCAGCAAAAAGTGGGGGTACCCCTGTGAAGCAGATCCTACTCTCCTACAGCTCCCGTCGGACGCCGAAGTCATCGCATCACCAGAGGTGGATTCTCAGACTTCCCCGAGGCTACCCTGAGTCCCCAGCAAAGCTGAGGCCCGTGTCTATCGTGGGTGACTTGAGACCGTGACCCCTGGACACCGAGCACATTTGCAAGTGCATCATCTTCTGGGTCTCCCAAGAAGTCGTGCTTTGGGCTCCGAATAGCCCTAGCCTCCAGCACCACCTGCACCGAAGATCACTGGCCCCCACTCCACGAGTGTCCTGTAAGCCAGATCCACGTGCGGCGTCACGAGGCTCCTTCGCAATCGCTAGCCCGTTGGCTAGTAGCCCTTAACGAAGGCCAATCCTTTTCTTACTTGGCATCCTGGTTGCTCCACGCCTGCCCTCACTTACCCTCGCTGGGTGAGTTCCACAGACCTTGCTGGTCTGCACCATCGACGATCTACATCTTCACCGAGACTTGCCGTTGCCAAGGCTTGTTGGGTCCAATCCGGTCGCCGACACCTAGGCACTCGACAGACATCGTGTACCAGCCCGAATCCTGCTCCTGGTTGCCGACAACGCCTCCTGGACCTCGTGGCTGAAGAGTCAAGACGACTGTCAACGCACCTGAAGCACTCGACATCGGTGGGCATCTGTCCATCGCCTTCCTGGTCACTGGCTAGTGACCCAGACTCTGTCCCCTCTGCTTTCAGGTTCTTCAGAACTCCGATCCACTCTTGGATCCACCCGGACACTTTTCTCTTGGCCGCCAGCATCACTTTGCAGCAGATCGCCATTCGAATCGACGACGAAACCCGACCCCGAAAGTCACCTATGCACCCGGCTTCCCTTGGTGAGGTAACACGAGTACTCCGGTGCTCCCGTGGGTAGAGACTCTTCAAAGTCCTAGATCTCAAAGGGTTTTGTCCTAGTCCTCGTTTAAGTGTCCCTTTTTTCTATTTTCCCGATCCCGACTTTCTCCATAGAAGTTAACGGCGTATCGCGGTTGTGTGTTTACACTGCACGCGTCTCCCGTAGGTCCCCTGTGTCACTACCTTGGGTGGTTCCTTGTGGTCCAAGCACCTCTAGAGGCTCTAGGCCTAGTGTCTAGTTCAGTCGTGGTTCGCATACCACTTTATTGGTATATGGTTTGGTACGCCCCTAGGGCCCAAACGTGTATTTGTGCTATTACTGTGATTTAATAACTTATAACTTATGTACTTCGAACTCTAGCCTCATAAAGAGACTAGAGGGGTGTGTTTAGCAATAAATACATATATTTTGAATATATACCTGGTGTGGTGCTCTTTCATTTGATCACTCAAGAGATTATAGACTGGTAAAACAAGCTGCTTTACATTCCTTCAAGACTTAGCCTGAAGGCTGCTCTCCATAGCTACCACTAGGATAGCTTTCAATAAGGTGCCCACTATAATTAGTGGACAGCATATACCAGGCCAACTTCTCACAGGGCCGGTGGTTCTTTTCAATGTACAGAGATGACCACTGGGCCGGTGGTTCCTTCCAATGTACAGAGATGACCACTGGGCCGGTGGTTCCTTTCAATGTACAGAGATGGTCACTGGGCCGGTGGTTCCTTTCAATGTACAGAGATGGTCACTGGGCCGGTGGTTCTTTTCAATGTACAGAGATGGTCACTGGGCCGGTGGTTGTTTTCAATGTACAAAGACGGTCACTGGGCCGGCGGTTCTTTTCAATGTACAGAGATGACCACTGGGCCGGCGGTTCCTTTCTATGTACATAGAAGACCACTGGGCCTGCGGTTCCTTTCAATGTACAGAGATGACCACTGGGCCGGCGGTTCCTTTCAATGTACAGAGATGGTCACTGGGCCGGTGGTTCTTTTCAATGTACAAAGATGGTCACTGGGCTGACGGTTCTTTTCAATGTACAGGTATGACCACTGGGCCGGCGGTTCCTTTCTATGTACAGAGATGACCACTGAGCCGGCAGTTCCTTTCAATGTACAGAGATGACCACTGGGCCGGCGGTTCCTTTCAATGTACAGAGATGGTCACTGGGCCGATGGTTCCTTTCAATGTACAGAGATGACCACTTGGCCGGCGGTTCCTTTCAATGTACAGAGATGGTCACTGGGCCGGTGGTTCTTTTCAATGTACAGAGATGGTCACTGGGCCGATGGTTCCTTTCAATGTACAGAGATGACCACTGGGCCGGTGGTTCCTTTTAATGTACAGAGATGACCACTGGGCCGGCGGTTCCTTTCAATGTACAGAGATGACCACTGGGCCGGTGGTTCCTTTTAATGTACAGAGATGACCACTGGGCCGGCGGTTCCTTTCAATGTACAGAGATGGTCACTTGGCTGACAGTTCTTTTCAATGTACAGAGATGGTCACTGGGCCGGTGGTTCCTTTCAATGTACAGAGATGACCACTGGGCCGGTGGTTCCTTTCAATGTACAGAGATGACCACTGGGCCGGTGGTTCCTTTCAATGTACAGAGATGGTCACTGGGCCGGTGGTTCTTTTCAATGTACAGAGATGGTCACTGGGCCGGTGGTTCTTTTCAATGTACAGAGATGGTCACTGGGCCGGTGGTTCTTTTCAATGTACAAAGATGGTCACTGGGCCGGCGGTTCTTTCCAATGTACAGAGATGACCACTGGGCAGGCGGTTCCTTTCTATGTACAGAGATGACCACTGGGCCGGCGGTTCCTTTCAATGTACAGAGATGGTCACTGGGCCGGTGATTCTTTCCAATGTACAAAGATGGTCACTGGGCTGACAGTTCTTTTCAATGTACAGAGATGGTCACTGGGCCGGTGGTTCCTTTCAATGTACAGAGATGACCACTGGGCCGGTGGTTCCTTTCAATGTACAGAGATGACCACTGGGCCGGTGGTTCCTTTTAATGTACAGAGATGGTCACTGGGCCAGTGGTTCTTTTCAATGTACAGAGATGACCACTGGGCCGGTGGTTCCTTCCAATGTACAGAGATGACCACTGGGCCGGTGGTTCCTTTCAATGTACAGAGATGGTCACTGGGCCGGTGGTTCTTTTCAATGTACAAAGATGGTCACTGGGCTGACGGTTCTTTTCAATGTACAGAGATGACCACTGGGCTGGTGGTTCCTTCCAATGTACAGAGATGACCACTGGGCCGGTGGTTCCTTTTAATGTACAGAGATGGTCACTGGGCCAGTGGTTCTTTTCAATGTACAGAGATGACCACTGGGCCGGTGGTTCCTTCCAATGTACAGAGATGACCACTGGGCCGGTGGTTCCTTTCAATGTACAGAGATGGTCACTGGGCCGGTGGTTCCTTTCAATGTACAGAGATGGTCACTGGGCCGGTGGTTCTTTTCAATGTACAGAGATGGTCACTGGGCCGGTGGTTCCTTTCAATGTACAGAGATGGTCACTGGGCCGGTGGTTCTTTTCAATGTACAGAGATGGTCACTGGGCCGGTGGTTCTTTTCAATGTACAAAGATGGTCACTGGGCTGACGGTTCTTTTCAATGTACAGGTATGACCACTGGGCCGGCGGTTCCTTTCTATGTACAGAGATGACCACTGAGCCGGCAGTTCCTTTCAATGTACAGAGATGACCACTGGGCCGGCGGTTCCTTTCAATGTACAGAGATGGTCACTGGGCCGATGGTTCCTTTCAATGTACAGAGATGACCACTTGGCCGGCGGTTCCTTTCAATGTACAGAGATGGTCACTGGGCCGGTGGTTCTTTTCAATGTACAGAGATGGTCACTGGGCCGATGGTTCCTTTCAATGTACAGAGATGACCACTGGGCCGGTGGTTCCTTTTAATGTACAGAGATGACCACTGGGCCGGCGGTTCCTTTCAATGTACAGAGATGACCACTGGGCCGGTGGTTCCTTTTAATGTACAGAGATGACCACTGGGCCGGCGGTTCCTTTCAATGTACAGAGATGGTCACTTGGCTGACAGTTCTTTTCAATGTACAGAGATGGTCACTGGGCCGGTGGTTCCTTTCAATGTACAGAGATGACCACTGGGCCGGTGGTTCCTTTCAATGTACAGAGATGACCACTGGGCCGGTGGTTCCTTTCAATGTACAGAGATGGTCACTGGGCCGGTGGTTCTTTTCAATGTACAGAGATGGTCACTGGGCCGGTGGTTCTTTTCAATGTACAGAGATGGTCACTGGGCCGGTGGTTCTTTTCAATGTACAAAGATGGTCACTGGGCCGGCGGTTCTTTCCAATGTACAGAGATGACCACTGGGCAGGCGGTTCCTTTCTATGTACAGAGATGACCACTGGGCCGGCGGTTCCTTTCAATGTACAGAGATGGTCACTGGGCCGGTGATTCTTTTCAATGTACAAAGATGGTCACTGGGCTGACAGTTCTTTTCAATGTACAGAGATGGTCACTGGTCCGGTGGTTCCTTTCAATGTACAGAGATGACCACTGGGCCGGTGGTTCCTTTCAATGTACAGAGATGACCACTGGGCCGGTGGTTCCTTTTAATGTACAGATATGGTCACTGGGCCAGTGGTTCTTTTCAATGTACAGAGATGACCACTGGGCCGGTGGTTCCTTCCAATGTACAGAGATGACCACTGGGCCGGTGGTTCCTTTCAATGTACAGAGATGGTCACTGGGCCGGTGGTTCCTTTCAATGTACAGAGATGGTCACTGGGCCGGTGGTTCTTTTCAATGTACAGAGATGGTCACTGGGCCGGTGGTTCCTTTCAATGTACAGAGATGGTCACTGGGCCGGTGGTTCTTTTCAATGTACAGAGATGGTCACTGGGCCGGTGGTTGTTTTCAATGTACAAAGATGGTCACTGGGCCGGCGGTTCTTTTCAATGTACAGAGATGACCACTGGGCCGGCGGTTCCTTTCTATGTACATAGAAGACCACTGGGCCGGCGGTACCTTTCAATGTACAGAGATGACCACTGGGCCGGCAGTTCCTTTCAATGTACAGAGATGGTCACTGGGCCGGTGGTTCTTTTCAATGTACAAAGATGGTCACTGGGCTGACAGTTCTTTTCAATGTACAGGTATGACCACTGGGCCGGCGGTTCCTTTCTATGTACAGAGATGACCACTGAGCCGGCAGCTCCTTTCAATGTACAGAGATGACCACTGGGCCGGCGGTTCCTTTCAATGTACAGAGATGGTCACTGGGCCGATGGTTCCTTTCAATGTACAGAGATGACCACTTGGCCGGAGGTTCCTTTCAATGTACAGAGATGGTCACTGGGCCGGTGGTTCTTTTCAATGTACAGAGATGGTCACTGGGCCGATGGTTCCTTTCAATGTACAGAGATGACCACTGGGCCGGTGGTTCCTTTTAATGTACAGAGATGACCACTGGGCCGGCGGTTCCTTTCAATGTACAGAGATGACCACTGGGCCGGTGGTTCCTTTTAATGTACAGAGATGACCACTGGGCCGGCGGTTCCTTTCAATGTACAGAGATGGTCACTTGGCTGACAGTTCTTTTCAATGTACAGAGATGGTCACTGGGCCGGTGGTTCCTTTCAATGTACAGAGATGACCACTGGGCCGGTGGTTCCTTTCAATGTACAGAGATGACCACTGGGCCGGTGGTTCCTTTCAATGTACAGAGATGGTCACTGGGCCGGTGGTTCTTTTCAATGTACAGAGATGGTCACTGGGCCGGTGGTTCTTTTCAATGTACAGAGATGGTCACTGGGCCGGTGGTTCTTTTCAATGTACAAAGATGGTCACTGGGCCGGCGGTTCTTTCCAATGTACAGAGATGACCACTGGGCAGGTGGTTCCTTTCTATGTACAGAGATGACCACTGGGCCGGCGGTTCCTTTCAATGTACAGAGATGACCACTGGGCCGGCGGTTCCTTTCAATGTACAGAGATGGTCACTGGGCCGGTGATTCTTTTCAATGTACAAAGATGGTCACTGGGCTGACAGTTCTTTTCAATGTACAGAGATGGTCACTGGGCCGGTGGTTCCTTTCAATGTACAGAGATGACCACTGGGCCGGTGGTTCCTTTCAATGTACAGAGATGACCACTGGGCCGGTGGTTCCTTTTAATGTACAGAGATGGTCACTGGGCCGGTGGTTCTTTTCAATGTACAGAGATGACCACTGGGCCGGTGGTTCCTTCCAATGTACAGAGATGACCACTGGGCCGGTGGTTCCTTTCAATGTTCAGAGATGGTCACTGGGCCGGTGGTTCATTTCAATGTACAGAGATGGTCACTGGGCCGGTGGTTCTTTTCAATGTACAGAGATGGTCACTGGGCCGGTTGTTCCTTTCAATGTACAAAGATGGTCACTGGGCCGGCGGTTCTTTTCAATGTACAGAGATGACCACTGGGCTGGCGGTTCCTTTCTATGTACATAGAAGACCACTGGGCCGGCGGTTCCTTTCAATGTACAGAGATGACCACTAGGCCGGCGGTTCCTTTCAATGTACAGAGATGGTCACTGGGCCGGTGGTTCTTTTCAATGTACAAAGATGGTCACTGGGCTGACAGTTCTTTTCAATGTACAGGTATGACCACTGGGCCGGCAGTTTCTTTCTATGTACAGAGATGACCACGGAGCCGGCAGTTCCTTTCAATGTACAGAGATGACCACTGGGCCGGCGGTTCCTTTCAATGTACAGAGATGGTCACTGTGCCGATGGTTCCTTTCAATGTACAGAGATGACCACTGGGCCGGCGGTTCCTTTCAATGTACAGAGATGGTCACTGGGCCGGTGGTTCTTTTCAATGTACAGAGATGGTCACTGGGCCGATGGTTCCTTTCAATGTACAGAGATGACCACTGGGCCGGTGGTTCCTTTTAATGTACAGAGATGACCACTGGGCCGGCGGTTCCTTTCAATGTACAGAGATGACCACTGGGCCGGCGGTTCCTTTCAATGTACAGAGATGGTCACTGGGCCGGTGGTTCTTTTCAATGTACAAAGATGGTCACTGGGCTGACAGTTCTTTTCAATGTACAGGTATGACCACTGGGCCGGTGGTTCCTTTCAATGTACAGATATGGTCACTGGGCCAGTGGTTCCTTTCAATGTACAGAGATGGTCACTGGGCCGGCGGTTCTTTCCAATATACAGAGATGACCACTGGGCCGGTGGTTCCTTTCAATGTACAGAGATGGTCACTGGGCCGGTGGTTCTTTTCAATGTACAGAGATGGTCACTGGGCCGGTGGTTCTTTTCAATGTACAGAGATGGTCACTGGGCCGGTGGTTCTTTTCAATGTACAGAGATGACCACTGGGCCGGCGGTTCCTTTCAATGTACCGAGATGTTCACTGGGCCGGTGGTCCTTTTCAATGTACAGAGATGGTCACTGGGCCGGTGGTTCTTTTCAATGTACAGAGATGGTCACTGGGCCGGTGGTTCTTTTCAATGTACAAAGATGGTCACTGGTCCGGCGGTTCTTTCCAATGTACAGAGATGACCACTGGGCCGGCAGTTCCTTTCTATGTACAGAGATGACCACTGGGCCGGCGGTTCCTTTCAATGTACAGAGATGACCACTGGGCCGGCGGTTCCTTTCAATGTACAGAGTTGGTCACTGGGCCGGTGGTTCTTTTCAATGTACAAAGATGGTCACTTGGCTGACAGTTCTTTTCAATGTACAGAGATGGTCACTGGGCCGGTGGTTCCTTTCAATGTACAGAGATGACCACTGGGCCGGTGGTTCCTTTCAATGTACAGAGATGACCACTTGGCCGGTGGTTCCTTTCAATGTACAGAGATGACCTCTGGGCCGGTGGTTCTTTTCAATGCACAGAGATGGTCACTGGGCCGGTGGTTCTTTTCAATGTACAGAGATGGTCACTGGGCCGGTGGTTCCTTTCAATGTACAGAGATGGTCACTGGGCCGGTGGTTCTTTTCAATGTACAGAGATGGTCACTGGGTCGGTGGTTGTTTTCAATGTACAAAGATGGTCACTGGGCCGGCGGTTCTTTTCAATGTACAGAGATGACCACTGGGCCGCCGGTTCCTTTCTATGTACATAGAAGACCACAGGGCCGGCGGTTCCTTTCAATGTACAGAGATGACCACTGGGCCGGCGGTTCCTTTCAATGTACAGAGATGGTCACTGGGCCGGTGATTCTTTTCAATGTACAAAGATGGTCACTGGGCTGACAGTTCTTTTCAATGTACAGGTATGACCACTGGGCCGGCGGTTCCTTTCTATGTACAGAGATGACCACTGGGCCGACAGTTCCTTTCAATGTACAGAGATGACCACTGGGCCGGCGGTTCCTTTCAATGTACAGAGATGACCACTGGGCCGGTGGTTCCTTTTAATGTACAGAGATGACCACTGGGCCGGCGGTTCCTTTCAATGTACAGAGATGGTCACTTGGCTTGTAGGAGAGTAGGATCTGCTTCACAGGGGTACCCCCACTTTTTGCTGATACTTCACTGGTTTTCGACATTAGTCTGGCTGGGGCCCTGCTATTCAGAACCCCAGCCTAGCTGTTTCCTCTCTAAAGGGTCTCCATGTGCCTTAGGCACATCACTGATTGGGATCTGGAGTGCCCTTGTAAGTCCCTAGTATATGGTATACTATGTACCAAGGGCATAGGTACCTCAGAGGCCTGCCAGGGGCTGCAGCATGTATTATGCCACCCCTGGTAGGCCATCCAAACTGGCACCACAGGTCTGCTACTGCAGCCTGGGTAAGGTGGTGCATGCACCCCTTGCTGTGGTATAGGTTACCTATATCACTAAATGCATACACACATATAAACCTATAAGTCACTCCTAAGGCAGGCCTTATCAATCCTAAAGGCAGAGTGCATGGTTCCTATGTGAGAGGGTGCCCCTGCATGAGCAGGGCCCCTCTGCAGCGTTCGGAGACCATCTCTGATGCTGTTTGTAGTGCAGCCTGACCATATACTCTTAAACGCATTATATCCTTGCGGTAAAATGCTAACTATGGAATGGCTGCACCTAAACATGTCGTGTTTGGTGTCAAACATCTTGGAATACTACCCCCCGCCAATCCTGGCGGCGGGGGTAGCATTCCACCCTTCTAGAGGGAAAGGCATGTTAACTCTGACGAGTCCGGTAACTTCTTTCCAGAGCCCTGGCATCACAAAATGGATGCTGCTGCCACAGACACGAGTCTGGCCTCCTGCTGCTGGATGAAACTCCGGCAGGGGAGGCCTGGACAATAGGTTTCCTGTCCCAGGGAGGTGTGACCACCTCCCCAGACAGGACAATGTGTATTGGGGCTGGGCGGGAGCACTTCGGGTGCTTTGAAGTCCTGCACTGGGGGCACATTTGGTGTCCCTGTGCATACCCCAGTTCAAACCGGATCAGGGGCTTGCAGCCCCTGCTTTGGCGCGAACTGGACAAAGGGAAAGGGGTGTAGCCACCCCTCTGCCCTGACCCACCCATAGGTGGGGCCACAGAGTAGTCCATCCCCTATTTTTGGAATAAAGGTAGGAACCCAGTCCTTAGGACTTTAGATTATACCTGGACGAAACTCTGAAACAGAATCCTGGACCTTCGACGCTCTACTCACGATTAGAGGACTGAAGAATCTCCCTTGGGGTCAAGGAGTGACTCCCCTGCTTGGCAGGCACCAAAGAAGCATCTGTCCGGTTCGCATCACTGAAGCTCCCGTCGGACGCCGAAGTCATCGCATCACCAGAGGTGGATTCTCAGACTTCCCCGAGGCTACCCTGAGTCCCCAGCAAAGCTGAGGCCCGTGGCTATCGTGGGTAACGTGAGACCGTGACCCCTGGACACCGAGCACATTTGCAAGTGCACCATCTTCTGGGTCTCCCAAGAAGTCGTGCTTTGGGCTCCGAGTAGCCCTAGCCTCCAGCACCACCTGCACCGAAGATCACTGGCCCCCACTCCACGAGTGTCCTGTAAGCCAGCTCCACGTGCGGCGTCACGAGGCTCCTTCGCGGTCGCTAGCCCGTTGGCTAGTAGCCCTTACCGAAGGCCAATCTTTTCTTTACTTGGCAGTCTGGTTGCTCCAGGCCTGCCCTCACTTACCCTTGCTGGGTGAGTTTCCCAGACCTTGCTGGTCTGCATCATCGACGATCTACATCTTACTCGAGACTTGCCGTTGCAAAGGCCTGTTGGGTCCAATCTGGTCGCCGACACCTCTGCACTCGACAGACATCGAGCAACAGCCCGAATCCTGCTCCTGGTCGCCGACAACGCCTCCCGGACCTCGTGGCTGAAGAGTCAAGACGACCGTCAACGAACTTGAAGCACTCGACATCGGTGGGCATCTGTCCATCGCCCTCCTGGTCACTGGCTAGTGACCCAGACTCTGTCCCCTCTGCTTTCAGGTTCTTCAGAACTCCGATCCACTCTTGGATCCACCCGGACACTTTTCTCCTGGTCGCCAGCAGCACTTTGCAGCAGATCGCCATAAGAACCGACGACGAAACCCGACCCCGAAAGGCACCTATGCACCCGGCTTCCCTGGGTGAGGTAACACGAGTACTCCGGTGCTCCCGTGGGTAGAGACTCTTCAAAGTCCTAGATCTCAAAGGGTTTTGTCCTAGTCCTCTTTTAAGTGTCCCTTTCCTCTATTTTCCCGATCCCAACTTTCTCCATAGAAGTTAACGGCGTATCGCGGTTGTGTATTTACACTGCACGCGCTCTCCCGTGGGTCCCCTGTGTCACTACCTTGGGTGGTTCCTTGTGGTCCAAGCACTTCTAGAGGCTCTAGGCCTAGTGTCTAGTTCAGTCGTGGTTCGCATACCACTTTATTGGTATATGGTTTGGTACGCCCCTAGGGCCCAAACGTGTATTTGTGCTATTACTGTGACTTAAGATCTTATAACCTATGTACTTCGAACTCTAGCCTCATAAAGAGACTAGAGGGGTGTGTTTAGTAATAAATACATATATTTTGAATATATACCTGGTGTGGTGCTCTTTCATTTGGTCACTCAAGAGATTATAGACTGGTAAAACAAGCTGCTTTACATTCCTTCAAGACTTAGCCTGAAGGCTGCTCTCCACAGCTACCACTAGGATAGCTTTCAATAAGGTTGTCTTTGACCTACCTACCATAAGAGTCGATTTGGACTGGTGCAAGGTGCCCACTATAATTAGTGGACAGCATATGCCAGGCCAACTTCTCACATTGGTGTGCAGCGTGTGGGATTCCAGCTTGCTATTGTTTTACCAGATAATCTCAATTGAATTGATCAACTGAAAACCACTAAAGGTACCTAAGGTACATATAATTTAAGCTTAGAATATCAGTAAGTTCTACTGAACTTAGAGTTGTGTGTTAAGGGATAGCACAACCCTTTCTACAACTCAAGAGAGTTTAGTAGGCCACACTAGAGTAGGTAGTGCATACACCACACCACACTAGTAATGTCTTTAAAAGCAGGATCCAAAGATGCCCTGCAGGAAGCCATTGAGCTTCCCCCCTCCAAGTATGACACACTCCCATTCTTGGAACTGAGAGCTTTGTGTAACGTCATGAAATTAAGGACAGGCCAAAGTCCCACCACCCAACACCTCCAGGAGTTGTTGGTGGCTTATGATCTTAGTAAGTCTTCAGAGACTGAAGGGGTAGGAGCAGAGGGTGGGCCAGCAGATGAGGAAGGGGCCAGGGGTACCACTACCCCCAGCCCCCTCTGAAACTGACCAGGAGGGTGACAATGACCCTGACCTGGAAAACCCAATCCCTTCTGGGGAAGATGAAGATGAGGATCTGGAGAACCACACCTTTGTCCCCCAGGAAGGATTATGAGTGTGCTCAGAAAGTCTAGGTCTCCTTCTCAGGAGTCTAACCACTCTGGCACCTCAATAGGGAGCTCTGTTTCTTCTCACAGGAGGGAATCCTCTCATGAGAGAAGAAAGAGACTGGTCCAGTATGAGGAAACTCAACTGGAGATCAGGAAGAAGCAATTGGCTTTAGATAGAGAATCCCTAGATCTCCTTAGAGAGAGAAGAAAGTTGGGACTAGAGTCCCATGGTGGCAGCCATGTCCCTAGAGATAGGGAAAGGTCCTATGACCATAGGAACCTGAGCAAGATTGTCCCTCCCTACCAGAGTGGGGATGATATCCACAAATGGATAACTGCTTTAGAGAGGGCCTGTAAAGTACAGAAGGTCCCTCAGGAGCAGTGGGCAGCAATCTTGTGGCTCTCCTTTGCTGACAAAGGTAGAGACAAGCTCCTCACTGTTAGAGAGGAGGATGCTGACAATTACAAGGTCTTGAAGAGTGCTCTTATTGATGGGTTTGGCCTAACCACTGAACAGTACAGGTTGAAGTTCAGAGACACCCAAAAGCACAGACTCAAGACTGGGTAGACTATGTGGATTGTTCTGCCAAGGCTCTGGAAGGCTGGTTGATGGGCAGTAAGGTGTGTGACTTCTCAGGATTGTATAATCTGATAATGAGGGAGCAGATTCTTAATAACTGTCAAAACCAGCTGTTGCATCAGTACCTGGTTGACTCTGATCTGACCTCTCCCCAAGAATTGGGAAAGAAGGCAGACAAATGGGTCAGAACCAGGGTGAAGCAGAAGGTACAGAACCAAGGTGGGGAAACCAAGAAGCAAGATGCTAAGAACTCTGACAAGGGTGGGGAGAAGGGTAAAGATCAAAAGTCTTCATCAGGCCCCCAAAAATCTTCTTCTGGTGGGGATTCCCAGTCTACCAAGGGTAAAGGCCAAAGAAAACCATGGTGCAAGGTCTGTAAGCAAAAGACCCACTGGACCAGTGATTGCACCAAGTCCAAAGACTCCAGTCCAGCACCCACCAATGCCCCTAAGGCACCTGTTCCCCCTAGTACAGTTGGTGGAAGTGCTCCACAAAGGGTTTAGTAGGGTTCACCCTGGGAACTGAGTTGGGCTCTGACTTAGTCAGGGAACTGACTCAGGCTGTGTTAGTCTGTGATGGAGGCATGGATGTGACCTCCACTGTGAGTCCCAGTAATCTGGGCAAGTACAGACAACAGCCTTTAATCAATGGACGTGAGGCTTTGGCATTTAGGGACACAGGGGCAAGTGTCACAATGGTGACACAAGACCTTGTGCTACCTGGGCAAGTTATGCTTGGTGAGATGTACCAAGTGACCAATGCTAGCAATGTCAGAACAGACCATACTCTGGCAGTTGTTAACTTCTCCTGGGGAGGGGTAACTGGCCTTAAGAAGGTTGTGGTAAGTGCAAACCTACCAGTCGAATGCTTGCTTGGCAATGACTTAGAGACTTCTGCTTGGGCAGAAGTTGAGCTCAGGACCCATGCAGAAATGCTGGGGATCCCTGCAGATGTGTTTGCTGTGACCAGGTCACAAGCTAAACTGTCTAAAACTGAACAGGCCTTGGATTCTGGAAGAATGGACCAAGTGCCTTCCAAGAGGAGGAGTAGTAGGGTTAAGGCAGTGCCTTCCCCTTGGCTCAGGAGGAAGATCAGTCCCTTGAGGGGATGATCTCAGCCCTGAAGAAGGAACTGTCCCAGAGGAACTTGAACCTGACCAGGTTGAGTTCTTGGGGACAGGGGGACCTTCTAGGGCAGATCTGAGCCAGGAGCAGCAGAGCTGCCCCTCCCTTGAACCCCTCAGACAGCAAGCTGCTGCTGAGGCTGCTGGGAAAGCTAGTGGTCCCCATACAGTGTATTGGGATGATGGACTCCTGTACTCAGAGAGTAGAGACCCCAAGCCTGGTGCTACCAGGAGGTTGGTAATACCTTTGAAGTTCAGGGGCTTCCTATTGACCCTAGCCCATGATATTCCCTTAGCAGGACACCTGGGCCAGAACAAGACTTGGGACAGAATTGTCCCTCACTTTCACTGGCCCCACATGTCTGAAGACAGTAAGGAGTTTTGTCGCTCCTGTGTAACCTGCCAAGCCAGTGGCAAAGCAGGTGGCACTACAAAGGCCCCCTGATACCACTACCTGTGGTGGGGGTGCCCTTTGAGAGGGTAGGGATTGACATTGTTGGTCCCATGGATCCCCAAACAGCCTCTGGGCACAGGTTTATCCTGGTGGTAGTGGATCATGCCACCAGGTACCCAGAAGCTATTCCCCTCAGGACCACTACAGCACCTGTGGTGGCAAGGGCCCTCCTGGGAATCTTCTCAAGAGTGGGCTTTCCTAAGGAGGTAGTATCAGACAGGGGTGCTAACTTCATGTCTGGGTACTTAAAAGCAATGTGGAAGGAGTGTGGAGTTACTTATAAGTTCACCACACCCTATCACCCACAATGCAATGGTTTAGTTGAGAGATTCAACAAAACCTTGAAGGGCATGATTAAAGGGCTCCCAGAAAAGCTTAGGCGTAGATGGGACATACTCTTGCCCTGCCTTTTATTCGCATATAGGGAGGTGCCTCAGAAGGGGTTGGTTACAGCCCTTTTGAACTTCTGTTTGGCCACCCTGTGAGGGGTCCACTGTGCTTGGTGAAGGAAGGATGGGTGTTACCTCTCAAGCCCCCAAAGCAAGATATAGTGGACTATGTACTTGGTCTCCGCTCCAGGATGGCTGAGTACATGAAAAAGGCAATCACAAACCTTGAGGCTAGCCAGGAACTTCAGAAGGCCTGGCATGACCAAAAGGCTGTTCTGACTGTTTACCAGCCAGGACAGAAGGTGTGGGTGTTGGAGCCAGTGGCCCCAGCAGCTCTCCAAGAAAAATGGAGTGGACCCCACACTATTGTTGAGCAGAAGGGTGAGGTCACTTACTTAGTGGACCTGGGAACACCCAGGAGTCCCCAAAGGGTTCTCCATGTCAACAGACTTAAGCCATATGTGGACAGGGCAGACATGGGCTTGCTCATGGCTACTGATGAAGGGCAGGAGGAAGAGAGTGACCCACTCCCTGACCTGCTCTCACAGAACCCTGACGATGGATCAGTTGATGGTGTAGCCTTGGCAGGCAGCCTCACTACCCAGCAACAAACTGATTGCAGGCAAGTCCTCAATCAGTTTAGACATATGTTTTCACTGACACCCAGTCAGACCACCTGGTGCACTCATGAAGTGGACACTGGGGACAGTCTGCCTATTAAAAACAAGATTTATAGGCAACCTGACCATGTCAGGGACTGTATCAGGACTGAAGTCCAGAAGATGTTGGAATTGGGAGTGATTGAGCCCTCAGATAGCCCTTGGGCTAGTCCAGTAGTCCTGGTACCTAAACCTCACACCAGTGGTGGGAAAAGAGAGATGAGGTTTTGTGTAGACTACAGGGGTCTCAATGCAGTCACTAGGACTGATGCCCATCCAATACCCAGGGCAGATGAGCTCATAGATACTTTGGCCTCTGCCAAATATCTCAGCACATTTGACCTAACAGCTGGCTACTGGCAGATCAGACTAGCTGATACTGCAAAGCCCAAAACAGCATTTTCAACCCCTAGTGGGCATTATCAATTTGTGGTAATGCCCTTTGGTCTGAAAAATGCACCTGCCACTTTCCAGAGGTTGGTGAACACAGTTCTCACAGGACTGGAAGCCTATAGTGCAGCTTATCTAGATGATATTGCTGTCTTTAGCTCCACCTGGGAGGATCACCTGGTCCACCTCAGGAATGTTTTACAGGCCCTGCAAAAGGCAGGCCTGACTATCAAGGCCACTAAGTGCCAGATAGGGCAGAGTCAGGTTGTGTACCTGGGCCACCTTGTGGGTGGAGGCCAGGTTCAACCTTTGCAGAGCAAGATCCAGACCATCATGGACTGGACTGCTCCCACTACCCAGACTCAGGTGAGAGCCTTCTTAGGCCTGACTGGGTACTATAGGAGATTTGTCAAGGGGTATGGATCAATAGTGACACCCTTGAATGACTTAACTTCTAAGAAAATGCCCAAAAAGGTTCAGTGGACAGTTAGCTGTCAAAAGGCATTTGATGACCTCAAGCAGGCCATGTGCACTGCTCCAATTCTGCAGAGTCCTGATTACTCCAAGAAGTTCATTGTTCAAACAGATGCATCTGAATTGGGGGTAGGGGCTGTACTGTCACAATTGAATGAAGAAGGTCAGGATCAGCCAGTAGCTTTTATTAGCAGAAGGCTGACCCCTAGAGAGAAACGTTGGTCAGCCATAGAGAGGGAGGCCTTTGCTGTGGTCTGGGCTCTGAAGAAGTTGAGGCCATACTTGTTTGGTACACACTTCCTGGTTCAGACAGACCATAAGCCCCTCTTATGGCTAAAACAAATGAAGGGTGAAAACCCCAAACTGCTTAGGTGGTCCATTTCCCTACAGGGGATGGACTTTACAGTGGAACATAGGCCTGGGAGTAACCATGCGAATGCAGATGGACTCTCTAGGTATTTCCACTTAGAACATGAAGACTTAACTGGGCAAGGTTAGTTTAATGTCCCTACGTTTGGGGGGTTGTGTAGGAGAGTAGGATCTGCTTCACAGGGGTACCCCCACTTTTGCTGATACTTCACTGGTTTTCGACATTAGTCTGGCTGGGGCCCTGCTATTCAGAACCCCAGCCTAGCTGTTTCCTCTGTAAAAGGGTCTCCATGTGCCTTAGGCACATCACTGATTGGGATCTGGAGTGCCCTTGTAAGTCCCTAGTATATGGTATACTATGTACCAAGGGCATAGGTACCTCAGAGGCCTGCCAGGGGCTGCAGCATGTATTATGCCACCCCTGGTAGGCCATCCAAACTGGCACCACAGGTCTGCTACTGCAGCCTGGGTAAGGTGGTGCATGCACCCCTTGCTGTGGTATAGGTTACCTATATCACTAAATGCATACACACATATAAACCTATAAGTCACTCCTAAGGCAGGCCTTATCAATCCTAAAGGCAGAGTGCATGGTTCCTATGTGAGAGGGTGCCCCTGCATGAGCAGGGCCCCTCTGCAGCGTTCGGAGACCATCTCTGATGCTGTTTGTAGTGCAGCCTGACCATATACTCTTAAACGCATTATATCCTCGCGGTAAAATGCTAACTATGGAATGGCTGCACCTAAACATGTCGTGTTTGGTGTCAAACATCTTGGAATACTACCCCCGCCAATCCTGGCAGCGGGGGTAGCATTCCACCCTTCTAGAGGGAAAGGCATGTTAACTCTGACGAGTCCGGTAACTTCTTTCCAGAGCCCTGGCATCACAAAATGGATGCTGCTGCCACAGACACGAGTCTGGCCTCCTGCTGCTGGACGAAACTCCGGCAGGGGAGGCCTGGACAATAGGTTTCCTGTCCCAGGGAGGTGTGACCACCTCCCCAGACAGGACAATGTGTATTGGGGCTGGGCGGGAGCACTTTCGGGTGCTTTGAAGTCCTGCACTGGGGGCACATTTGGTGTCCCTGTGCAT